>WOUH02000022.1:8100768-8111083 GCA_009936405.2 Stevia rebaudiana | reverse complement strand
AAAAGTAGGTGTTGATGTGGTGTTTTGTGATTGGTAGGAGAGTGATGTGTAATATTGTGATTGGTTAGAAAAAAAAAAATTAAAAAATGAAATCTTGAACCACGCAGTCACCCCACTCACGCTAAACCCAAAAACGCCCCACTCACGCCCTAGCGGGGTGGTGTTTGGGCGTGATAGGGGCTTTAGTGGCTCACCCACGCCCCCAATAACCTGCGTACCGGATAGTCTTTGCTTTGGGGTTTAGTTTTAGGTTCTAAAACTTGGGATTTATGCATTGGGTATAGACGTTTAGTTTGACGAGCCAGTTATAACACCGCCGAAATGAGTTCAATCAGCATTCCTTTGACATCGATTAAACACCTTTTACAGTTTTCATCCTATTTAGATGCCTACGTTTTAATGTTTCTACAAACTCCTTAAACGTTCATTAATCAACATAACTTTGGGAAGATTCACATAATCTACTCTACGAATATGTAGTTTGGATACTTTTGCAAACATATACATAAGTTGTTAAAAACAATTTCTAGACAATGATGGAGAGTACTAATAAAAGCAGGGCTTAATCAAATTTCAATGACATACAATTGTATCAATTATCGTTACAACTGCATCAAGTGTATCATGGGTTCTTCCTTAGTATAGAAGCCCAAAACTTACACCTATACTTGGGCCGTATATCTTCTAACTAGCCCATGATCTAGCCCATTATTTGTCTGATTATCGATGGTGTTTTGAGTCACACGTTGATTCATTCGTGGCTTATGTTTCAACCTCGCAATCTCGGGTTCCTCCAGAGTATCCCATTTGGGCCCACTAGCGACACTTCACTTTACTCCTATAAAATGTCACTTTAACCCTCGTATTGACAATGATCTCTTCTTTTTAAATGTAAACCACCAAGGGCACTTTTGTAATTCAAACCAAATAAAGGATAGCGGTTTAAACAATATACGTGTGGCCAACATTGACACAATCTTGTTTCAATTTGTTCCTATTTCATAAACATAACGAAGAACACCATCTAACTGATGTGATTAAGATTTCTTGAACATATAGATTACCGAATTCATGGTGGTTTTAAGCTACCAAGTTGTTCAATTTCCAAACACTAATCTCCATCGATGTTCACCGTCAAACCGCCACCATAACCGTAGTTTCATTCGGTGCGGGATAGCAGAACCGTCGGGGCAACCCGCACCGATGGGTCAGAAGACAAAATACAACGATGGTGTTTTTGAGAAGGTGTTCATGAGTTTATTCGCTCGGAAAATGGAGAAGTTTTCGGGGAAACCCGACAAAGAAACCGAGGGTAAAAAAAAGGGTTTGTTTGATTATGATTATGATAGTTTTGTTGATGTTTCGAGACGTGTAATGCAAGGAAGAAACCGGATACAACAGCAAGAAGTTGTTAGGGAGGTTTTGTTATCCATGCTTCCTCCTGGTGCCCCGGAACAGGTTCGTAATTTCTAGTTTAATGTTGTACACGTGTCATGTTGTCAGTGGCTTAATTATGAATCTAATGATTTAGTGTGTGTTTAATTATAATCAGTTTAAGAAGTTGTTTCCACCTACAAAATGGGCAGCAGAGTTCAATGCTGCGTTGACAGTCCCATTTTTCCATTGGTTAGTTGGTCCTTCTGAGGTACTTTAATTTAAAGTTTAATATAAATATTCATCCCAAATTGGCATATTAATTGGTAGATATACTGAATGATAATTTTAACCGGTAGTCATGTGCATTGTTTTGTTGGTCACGTTTATAGGTTGTAGAAGTGGAAGTAAACGGGGTAAAGCAAAGAAGCGGAGTTCATATCAAGAAATGCAGGTAAGTTAGACAATTGACAATTCATGTTATGAAAATAGAAAAATAGCTAAATAGATACGCTAAAAGAGTGCAAATCATGTAACGTTAATAGTTTGAAATTGATGAACCTTAACACGGTATATGTGTTTGTGTCAAATTAATCAATTATACCAAAACATGTTGTGGTTGTATATAATATTTTTTAGTGAACCGAAAACCGGTTTTGCGTTAACCGGCATAATAATTTTTATTTCTATTATTAGACTAGTTAACGGGTAAAAGCTAGCTTCTAACTAAAACCGGTTTTGCGTTAACCGCTTTGAAACTAGTTCATCCCCAAAAACTCCAAACCAACTACCTACGAACCGGTGGTTTTAATCCAAACCACTCGAACCGTTAGTACAACCCGGTTACCAAACCGGTTTCAAACCGGTTAAGCGGTTTTTTTTTTCACCTCTTTCCACTAATAGAACGGGAACTAAAATGGCCTATTTATTAAACAATATCTATATCAAAATATACACAAATCAACAAAAAAGTTGATTATTTTCGTGTAGCGTTGGGAATTGGGACTCCTAATTCCACACTCCATAAAGTTTCAGTCAAATGATATCATTTTTGTAATCATTATATGAAATAATGTGTTCGATTTTTGTGTATAGGTACTTGGAGAACAGTGGGTGCGTCGGAATGTGTGTAAATATGTGCAAAATTCCTACACAAGACTTTTTTACCAACGAGTTTGGTCTTCCGTTGACTATGATTCCAAGTATCTTTCCATATCGTCAAATGCAAAATTATATAATACAATAACTTAAACATTTGTAATGCTTTCTTTAAACTCAACTTGATAACCATATTATTATATATGTTACACAGATTTTGAAGATATGAGTTGTGAAATGGTGTACGGCCAACCTCCACCGTCATTTGAAGAGGATCCGGTGGCCAAACAACCGTGTTTTGCCGATGTTTGTAAGTTCGGTTACGTTGTCTGAAATATATATACTATGTTTATATACATATGCAATGGTTTTATTTGTTGTTATGTTTGTTTATGTATAGGTTCTGTAGCAAATCCCAACTCCAGCATCTGCCCCAAACTACAAGTTTGATACACTTTTCATGTATACTGTCACACAAATTATACAGTTTCTTGATTTTTGAATATGGCTCCATTTTTAAATTATATCTACAATTCTAATTAAGAGGTGAAACTGAAATAAATCAAGTATTGTAGATGTATATAATGGTCCTTGGATCTGCCCCAGACTACAATTCTTAAAGTTGCAAAGGGCAGGTCGATTTATTGCTCGCAATGGGTTCGAGTTGACGAGTTACACAAGTAAACTTTTAAGAACTAGTTGTATCTGGTCGGGTTAAACATTCGATAACCTTTTACCATTTAATTTGTTTGGATTTTATACATATTAAATTAATATAGTAATGTGGGTGTCATTAAAGAAAATGTCTAAAGTGATTGTTGCAAATTGAAATCATCTTAGTTAATATCTTGTTTGTTAGAGATTAATTCTGATTTTAAAAATGATTTGAGTTAAAGTTTACTAACGAATGATTAATTTTCTTTGGATTATAAAAAAATGTGGGAAAGAACTCAACTGAGTGAAACCACTTCTTAGATACAATTTGTGAAAAGTATGAGTACATAATAAATCTCCACACAGTTCAACACAATTTTTAATTTTTAAGTACAAGCTATATTCAAACATTTGGTGTTTATCTTACTTATGATTATGGGTTACGAGTTTCGTTCTGTCGTAAACTTCTCATGAAAGTGACCTAAACTCCTTACTCTATGAGGAGTGAAATACAATTTTAACTTGTAATTGTAACTAAAAATACATTGTCAATTATGTCAAAAAGACCGATTTTTTAATCAAATAAATTGTCAATTTGCAACTAGAAACACATTGTTAATTTGGATTTGTATTCAATAAAATAACTATTAGAATATTATATGTTTTTCAAATTAATTACTTCTTCCATACACAAAGCGGACGCGGTTGCATTACGACAGCAACACCCTCCACCGACGCTGGGTCTCAGATTTAAAACCACATAAATTAATATTATTTTGTTAAACCGTCATCTTCACTGTTTTAACTATTTGATTCCTTCAAAGGAAGTAGGATAACAATTGTCACAGATCTGTGCGTTCTCATTCAGATCTCCGATCAATGTCTTCCATCGTCCTCTTCATCCTGTTCGCCATCATCTCCACCACCACCGCTGAAATCCGTTTCACCGAGATCCGATCCGACCCCCGCCCCATCATCCCATTCGACGAATTCGGATTCACTCACAATGGCAGACTCGAACTCAACGTCTCCAAACTATCATTCTCTTCACCAGACCCTGATCTATCCAAATTAGGGTTCTTCTTCTGCACGCGTGATTCATGGCTTCACGTTCTGCAACAGATCGAAGACGGCGAGATCGCTTGTGCGCTTCAATCCGACATCATCAAACCAGTTTACAATTTCGATTCTCTCGCTAAAGGTACCACAAGTTTCAATCACTATTATCCCCAATCTGATGCCGATCAGTACACGCTTGTGTTCGCTAATTGTCTCCCTCAACTCAAAATCTCAATGGACGTCCGATCGGCTATGTACAATCTCGACGGAAAATCAAAAACACGCGATTACCTCTCTGCCGGAATCACCATTCTCCCTAGGGTTTACTACTTGTTCTCTTTCATTTACTTTACTATGGCAGGAATTTGGATTTACATGTTGTACAAAAAGCGATTGACAGTTTTTGGAATTCATTTCTTTATGCTTGCTGTTGTGATCCTGAAAGCCCTAAACTTGTTATGTGAAGCTGAAGATAAATCGTATATTAAGCGTACCGGTAGCGCGCATGGGTGGGATGTTTTGTTTTACATTTTCAGTTTCTTGAAAGGAATCACATTGTTTACATTGATTGTATTGATTGGAACTGGATGGTCATTCTTGAAACCATATCTTCAAGATAAAGAAAAGAAGGTTTTGATGATTGTGATCCCGCTTCAAGTTGTTGCTAACATTGCTCAAGTGGTTATAGATGAATCAGGTCCATATGGTCAAGATTGGGTTACATGGAAGCAGGTGTTTTTATTAGTTGATGTGATTTGTTGTTGCGCGATTCTGTTTCCGATTGTGTGGTCAATCAAGAATCTGAGAGAAGCAGCTAGAACAGATGGGAAAGCAGCTGTTAATTTGATGAAATTGACACTATTTAGACAATATTATGTTGTGGTTATATGCTACATTTACTTCACAAGGGTTGTTGTTTACGCGTTGGAGACGATTACTTCATACAAGTGTCTTTGGACTAGTGTTGTGGCTGCTGAGTTGGCGACTCTTGCGTTCTATGTGTTTACTGGTTATAATTTCAAGCCAGAGGCGCATAATCCTTATCTTGCGGTTGATGATGATGATGAAGAAGCTGCATCTGAGCAGTTGAAACTTGAAGATGAATTTGAACTGTGATATATCTTGGTTTCAGGTTTGTTATCAGATAGGAGTCATACAAATGAAGAATTTAAATTGATTGTTTGATCCGTTTCTGTTTCTATACTATTCTTGTGTATGGAGTATGTGTAACAATGATACAGTTTTGTAAGTAGTTGTGTCCTTAGTATATGCACTAAGCTTAAGGGCATATTGGTCTACATTTGTCATGTTTTTTGTTCTATTCATAATACAAGTATTCATGTCTTGAAGCACAAATTGGCCTGTAAAATATATGTTGTAATCCATTGTTACTTTGTTCTCAAGTGTTTTCAAGTGTTGATGTTGATTGCATAATTTACAATAAACAAATTGATTCTTTTTATACTTTTTATAAACCCCGTCTTATCGTTTTCAACAGATGAGGTTGTGTGCTTTCTTTTCCTACAGAGCATGTGGCTTTTACTAAAAAGTTAATACAACTGACTACGTCTCGTTTGCGATACACGCATATAATGTATGTATGTGTGGGATCTCGAGAGGTAAAAGTAAAATTGCATTAATTATTTTTGTAAAGATAACGTAAAAAGTGTTAGGTTGATCGGTTAACCAAGCATCATGAGCCGGTCGGTGGTCTCATTGTAAGCAGCCTCTCTATTCGGGGTAGAGGTAAGGCGATATACAATCTTACTCTCCTCAGACTCTACCTTTAGGTGGGATATACGGAGTACGATGGTGATGACTAATACAAGTAAGTGACTTTATATGATCTTAAGTTCTTTTAGAGATTCACATTTCCTTATCTTCATCTTTATAATTCAATAAAAATAACTACTTTTTGTTCACTCCTATTCAATTAAATAATATTTTTTTATACATTTATCAGTAACTTTTTCCCTCTCTTATTTAAAAAGATAATACTTTTTATGCCTGTATTATTACACTTCTCTCTCATATTTAATCAAATAATACTTTTTATACATTTATTATTAAAATTTTTTCTCTGCAATTTACTTTAATGAACAGCGTTTCTATTTTTTTCCTGGTTTTATAAGTTTCTTTATATCTCTATACTCACAACCACCCTCAACCAATTTATATAATATAAAGAACTCACTCACATAATTTGTAAAGACCCAAATATGAATACTTTAGGCTGATGGGGAGATAATGAAGTAGTTATCTAATTAATTAACTAATTAGGGTGTTTCCTTAGTTATTTTTTTAATTAAGGATTTCTTATGATCCCTCTCTCTGTTACAAAGATTAAACTCACTAACATATCAGTTTAAACATAAAAAAGAAATCGTGCAAGGATTATTCATTAAATAAATACAAATGTAATTGCACACGTATAGACATTACACAATCAGTTATGGTTTTCTATCTCCTTAGATATCAATGAGTTAATTGTGGAGACTTAATCTTCATTCCATAACTCATCTTTATATTTCGGGAAAATTTAGAGAAATCATTCAAATTCTCTAGATGAATGAAGAAAGAGAGCCTAATCATCACCCATAACTCATCTTTATATTTAGAGAAATTTAGAGAAATCATTCAAATTCTCTAGATGAATGAAGAAAGAGAGAACCTAATCTTCATCCATACCTCATCTTTTTTTTAATAACACCTTTTTAAACCACATATTGTCCATTGTCAATTAAAGCTTTTGTTGTTTATAAACTGTCAGACACGTTAACACTCTTAACGGTAGAAGCAATGAAACCAACTTTATCTGCACATCATTTGTCCCATCTCTGTTTTAAACAAAATTTGACCACTTTCTTTATCTATTTTGTCAAACAAGACCATTGCGATCGGTATCGATCCACGTTCGTATTAAAAAATGGTAAGAAATCAAAACTCTGATCATAATGAGGGGACCAAAATTTGGACTTTATGCTTGTTTGCTTCCTCCCTGTTCCATAAACAACCCAGATTGTTGGTCCATCGGAAACACTCAAAAATCATACAAAAATCTCTATTTAAAACCTATTTTGTTTCTCCAGAACCATACAAATTTGGGTTTCTGATTTTCTTGAAAAATGGTGAACGGAAATAGAATCAACGTCGGTAATGTTCAGTCGGTGACGCCATTAGAGTACTGTAATGTTGGGTTGGGTTTAAACTCTGAACCATCATCTTTTCCTTTGAAAAAGACGACTTTCGTTTCTAATTCTTCTCCATATCATCACCATCATCACTACCACCATGCTTCTGAAGCTTTTGCAGGTGCTTGAATTTGCATTTTTTTGTTGATTTTTTCATGATTGTTACGAGTATATGTTTTGTTGCAGATGAAGTTATTTCTGGGAAGATGCTGTTTACTGCAACTCAGTGGCAAGAACTGGAGATGCAAACAGTGATCTACAAGTACATAATGGCTTCCATCCCTGTTCCTCCTCAGCTCCTGTTATCTTTATTCACTCAATCAAACAGTATTTTTTCAGTTCTTCTTTTGTTGCATTCCAACTGTTTGTTTAAATGCCAGCAAATTATTTCACAGTAAAACCACGGTCTCTTTGTTTCTTTCTTATGTTCCGACAATAGCAAAAATAATAGTATACTTGAAAAAGTTGTCTATTTGCTAAAACTCACTTAATAATTTCTTAAGATTATTGTTGTGTTTTGCAGGGGTGAATATGGGTTTGAGACTCTCAAACGGGTCGGATCCGGAGTCGTGGAGGTGTAGAAGAACAGATGGTAAAAAATGGAGATGTTCCAAGGATGTGGCTCCTGATCAGAAGTACTGCGAGCGCCATACGCGCAAAACCCGATCGCGTTCAAGAAAGCCTGTTGAAACGCAATCACACAACACCAAAGATTATCCCACCATGCTTTCTGCTGTGAATCAACAAACCGAGTGAGTGTAATCGGTAAATCATGATCAAATGTGTTTTCAGTTTAATGATATACGCAAATTGGATTTTAATAATCCCAACTTTCACCAAGTGGCTTGTAATAATCCCAACTTAGGAAATCGTTACCAACAGTCCAAACTTTTATATCATTTACTTGTAGCAGTCGTTAACTAACAGAAGCTATCTCTGTTAACCTATTGCTGACGTGGCTTGCTGAGGTGGCAAGATTTTCAGACGTGTCATGCTGACGTGGTAGATTTGCTGATGTGGCATGAATTTGCTGATGTGGTGTTTTGCCACGTTAGCAATATGCTAACAGAGTTAGCTTTCGTTAGTTAGGGACTGCCACAAGTAAATGATATAAAAGTTTAGACCGTTGGTTACAATTTTCTGAGTTGAGATTGTTAGCCAATGGGCCAAAGTTAGGATTATTAAAATCCAATTTGCCAATGATTTATTAACATTTTGGTGTATATCTTGTTTTGAACAAAGATGCGGTGATCAATGGATGATGAAGAATGCAGGTACTCCTGTGTATCAATCGAACAACCGGTTTGATCAGATTTTAAAGCAAGAATGTTCTCTCACTTTATCGATGCAATCTGGTGGGAATGATATGGATTTTGATCATGAAAGTTTTCAAATGGCTGTTGGATTGTTGAGTGGTGATAGAGGTGGATGTGAGGATGTTTACAAACCACACCACAATAGGCTGAACCAGGGTTCGTGGGCTTGTACGGGTTCTGGTTCGGGTTTGACACCTGGCGGGCCGTTAGGTGAAGCATTGTGTCTTGGAATCACTAGTACTCAAAACGAACCATCTTCTAATTTTGTGACCGGTGGTGGTTTGAATTTTGTTAACAAAGATGATGATTGATGTGCTTTTTGTTGGATGATTTTGGATTAGAAGCTAACTGATCATGTTGTATTGTTGTAGTAGACTTTTAATCGTTTTTTTTATTTGGATGTCACTAAATTTGTTTGTTTTTATGGATTTCACATGCCTTAGATTCGTGTTGATGAAGGAATAAATAATAATAAATGACTTGCGTTAGATTCCAACTCATGCTATTGACCTTGAAAACAGTTATGAGTTATGACACCACGGTTGGACCTAACTTTCTTTAGAACCCAAGCTTTATAAAATATTTTAAATTTACATTCGATCAATAGAATATCTAGTATCAATGACTCGTTTGATAATTGTTTAAACTAGT
Organism: Stevia rebaudiana; assembly: GCA_009936405.2. Lineage (NCBI taxonomy): Eukaryota > Viridiplantae > Streptophyta > Magnoliopsida > Asterales > Asteraceae > Stevia > Stevia rebaudiana. The sequence continues at coordinate 8,101,740 of WOUH02000022.1, read as the reverse complement.
CAAGATTAATAAGGTGTATAATGGATAAGTGAATCTGAGAGGATGTAAGTGTCACGTAGGCGTCATGCAGGGGACATAGTGTTTTCATCTGAGTGATGAGTTGGGGTGTAATGGGTGACTGTGTGTGACTGTGTTAGTATATGATAGGTAAAAAGTATGAGGATAAGATGATATATTCTGACTGGTTGATAGATTATAAAAACTCAACATCCCGTGATCATGACCATGGCCCCATCTCTCACACCCCTCTCACGCCATAGGAGGGTGGTGTTCCGGGCGTGATTGCGGCTCCACCTAGGCCTCTCACGCCCTTAACAATACCGTTACACATGGTCTAGTAAGTAAAGGGAACTAGCTTTGGATTTAATAATCTCAGTCTAAATACCTGATTATAAAACTATATCCATATCTAGTTTCGTTTTTGTTAATTGTCAGGTAGATGTTACTCATTTCTTATCAGATTTATGTGAAAATGAATAGACTAGGAGATGGATAATGAATTCCAATAACTCTCTCAACTAAATACATAATTCATTTAGATAAAAAAAAAGAAAAAGATTTGGTCTCAACCACTGTCCATTGGTTAATATGCCAAAATCAAATGAAAGGTTTATATTTGATATTAAAGGATATTAATTTTCTCATGAAACCTCCGTATCATTCATTTAAAATATATAGATTACAAGTCAATCTCATAATTAGAGATAATATTTGACAGCTAATAATAATCTATAATTAACTAAATATAATACAAATATAAATATATCTATTACACCCCCGCAGTCGAAGCTAGTGGAGGTCTGATGCTGAGACTGGAACGAAATGTTGGGTTTTAACAAGTTTATCAAAGTCATTTTAACCATTTAAAATGTAGAAACGCATCGGATATTTAGAGGTTTTAAAACTTGTTTTAAAGAGTTCATAAACCATTTTATGATTAACCCGAATCAAAGGATCCAAATGTGACATGCA
>WOUH02000022.1:8075276-8086175 GCA_009936405.2 Stevia rebaudiana | reverse complement strand
CGTGACTGATTTAACTGAAAAACTTAACGAACGTTAGGATAAAGGACAAAGCGCGCAATTTGTTAATATATAAAGGACGATTATCGTCAATTTTAAAAATGAAGGACAAGTACTGCAAAACAGGGTAAACATAAAGGACGATTTCTGCAATTTACTCAATTATAAACCTTTTTTAATATAACTCACTGATCCATAATTTTGAGATGTAATTGTGTTGTCATCGAGTCTATATTCATGCATAATCCAATCTGATTTTTGTCCATGAGGTGCTCTTCCTTTGTAAAACACGAGTGTCTTCCTCATACCGATTCGTTTCAAACTACTATAAATGACCTTATCTCGACCGGTAGCTTTCCAAAAACCAGCAGCCGTTGCACGGTTTGTACGCGTTCCAGTAGGGTACTTCTTGTCTTTATGGCTAAAGAAATACCAATCATTTTGCGGGGTTGATCCGATTCGGCACTTTTCTAACAACACAAGCATATGATAAAATACAAACATATCAAAAGAATTATATAGTTACCATGTTTAAGAAATGAGCCACTACTCACCTTTGATGTCCCATGGTTCAAGCTTGTTAAGATCAATATCGCGTATAACATCAAGATCGATCTTTTCGTTTGCGACTTTCTTCCTTAAGTAGTAATGAAGAAGCTCTTCTTCGGTAGGGTGGAACCGAAACCCTGGTGGCACTTTAGATTGACCATTTACGTTCACCGATAAACTCATATCAAAAGCGCTAAAGAGAGATTAATTATAATAGAAAAGCAAGAAGGACTAGTTGATGATATATATAAATGGTTAAATGCGTAGAGATGAATCAATGAGTATGAAATAATAATATACTTTAGCAAAATGATAAACCAAATAATAATATACTACTGGTTAGCAAAAGAAAAACATGAGAAATGGAATAGAAGGTTCATAATGATAAACCAGACTTTGGAAATTGGTGGCTAACTTTTCATTGCAGCCTTGTAGGGTCATAAGGTTTAGAAAACAACTTATTACCTACTGATCTAATAAAAAGACATGAATTTTGGGGCCCTTTTTAAAAGTTAGTCAGGCACCTTCTAAAATACGACCTTGGACCTTAATCTTATTAACATAACGAAGATTGAAGAATCATACCTAAAACTAATTGATCCATTAATCTTTCATGTAGTGTAGTCACATTTTAGTCGTGTGATATGATGTGACATTAAGTAAAAGTCGAATGTGTGATAATTAAGTGAGTTTTAGATGGAGTATATGACGTGGTGCGATTATTGTTTAAATCAGTGTAGAAGCTAGCTAGCTTCATTTTAGGGGGGCTTTGGGGGTAATGTGAATTAACGATTGAAATCCACTATTATAATAAAAGAAGGTTTTTTACAAACCACCAAAACTAATATCGAGGAGCATTCGTCATACGCGCTCTCTCACTTCTTTTCCTCAAACATATTTTATTACTAGGTTAGTACCCGTGTACTACACGGTTGGGAAAATCAAAGATATATCAATCATAAATTTATAACATAATTTCATAAATGAAACATAAATTGAGTTAAAACAATTGATTTGCAGATGGTTTAAGTCCTTTAAAACTTGATCATGATTATTTGCACTGAAATCAAACGTTAGTAGTTTGAGCATGCAGGTTAACCATAGCAATAAGCAAGCAGAGAATTCAATTAAGCATGTCTTACAGAACAGATGCTCACATGATGTCATCTGAAAACATTTGTACAATCAAATATTTAACACAAGATAACAAATATGAATATAAACCTTAAAATGAGAAAATTGTTCATCAGTGGATTTGATCTCGTTTCTCCTTGCAACAGCAGGTTTGGAGTAAACCACAAGATAAGGATGATCATCAGAGTCCCTTCTTCATTAAAACTGTAGACAAATTCACCAGAAAAAAATGGTTGTCAACCACTAAATAAATGTAAATAAAATTCCATCAACCAATTTTATAGTGTAGATGAATCCATTTAAAAAATACAATTCGAGGAGGAAATGCAAGATCTGCAGCTCTACCCTTCTTTGTATGCCTTAGAATAATGCTTTTAAAAACCTTATCTTTCAACATAATCATAGCTCTTATACCATCATCACTACGACCGCTATTTGCAATGGGATTGGCAATATACTGTTTTCAACAAAATATAAATAAATAAATAAAACATTAAAACCTAGAGTTATAGCAGTTACTAATCTCAAAACATAACTCACTTTGTTACACCAACAAAAGTGTCTGACTGATTTGTGAGGGCAACCAGAACATGATGAATTTGAACTACAGTCCACTAAAAAATAAAAGATTAAGAAAATACTGAAATTGCACTGTAAATAAATTGTGATACAAATGTCAGAAACAAAATACAAACTTAGAAACCTGTAAAATGAACCGCTAAGCTACAAGCATACAACAAAACATACTGCAGAGTCAAAAACATGAAAAATCAAGTTTCCATCGTAGATCTGAAACCTATGAAATGATTAATCTATGGAAGAAACAATAATCAGACAATTTATGCATATAAACTGGATTATTACACAATTGCCGAGTGATTATATTACAAACCCGAACTGTAACAAATTGTCCAACATGATTTAACAAAATTAGTAAAACCAAATATATTATGAATCCCATACAAATATGGATCTCAGTTTTAGAAAATCTTACGACACACACAAAGAAGATCCATCAGCACATATAAGTCAGATGTAACAGTATTACCGATTCCTTGATAAGTGATCATAAACCCGTAAAATATACGACTGAAACATATAATTATCATAAACATTTTTTTAAAAATAAACTAATAATTTATTATGCATAAGAAAAAAATGCAATTACAATTACATTCACAATAGCATAAAAACCAACTTACAACATAAATAGTGTCAAGCTCTTTCATCTTTATATCTATGTTAGAAACTTTCCTAATATGTCATTAGAATTGATTTGTTAATACCAAAACCATAAAACTTATGCAGAAGATTTATAGGTGGTTCTCATGTAAATAAAATGGTTATCGTATGCGCTTTTCTCCAGCCCTGAACCTAAACCCGAAACCACTTCAACTTACTAAAACCATAAACAGACATCCAGGTACAACTTTCACAAAATCAATACTTTCACTAAAACCATAAACAGACATCCACATACAACTTTCAAATAAAAAAGTTCTTTATTTTGTAAATTTTTCATAAGATCCTTTTGCTTCTGTCATGTTCTTCCACTTTTCCACATTGATCTTAGCGATCTTCAGCACCAAAGCATGAACCAAATTCGTTAATGTAAAAAAAAATCATTTTGACAGATAGGGCTAATCTCTATTTTAGTTTTTCCCTCTATTTCATACCAAAACAACCCAACGTGACCGATTATAGCTTCTTACCTACCCTTCAATAAAACACCAACCACTGCAGTTTTTAGGAATATCAAGTAATTTAGATTTGGTTAACTCGACCTCAGTTTATGTAAAATAAAATCATAGTGGCCGATTAATGAAGTTCAATCAACATAACTTAAGAATAACAATAGAAAGCAGAGATTTGATCGATCAAGAAACGAAATCTTAAAACCAGTCTATTACCTGTATCACATCAACGAATCCGATGATTGTGAATCAATCTAATGTTTGATCCATCAGAACGATTGTATCGCACCAAGAACGATTGTTTGATCCATCACCCGTTCTAGTATCAATTTCTTCAGAGGAATGGTCGAGAGGTGGTTATAGGAGAGTAGGGTTTCTCATAATCGTGAAAGAAGAAGCGTAGGTTTGAAAGAAAAAAAAACAAGTTTTGCTTGACCCTGAAAAAAGGTTTATACGACAGGAATAGATAGCGGGAATCACAAATGAAGTGGCTATAGATAATGGACACGTGTCCCCAAAAGGTTTTATTTATTAGAATTAGTAGATTTTTCTTTTTACTGAAACGATTTTTGGAAAGTCTTCTTTTCCTCAAATATTTTTTATTTTACTGAATCGATTTTTGGAAAGTCTTCTTTTCCTCAAATATATATTTTTTTAGTGAATCGATTTTTGGAAAGTCTTCTTAGCTTAGTTGGTGATTATCGAATTTTCTTTCATACAGGGCTTCGATTCATACTCAATTCATATCTGATCTTCGTGTTTCACAAAATCGATTTAACCAGGGATGTGCTACGATGATCATATGTAAGCTCCTGATTCATGATCGATAACCCGAATTGTATATTTTTTTTGTGAGTTTTGTTCAATCTGTTACATGATTTACGAACCAAAACTCTAAAATTAATGTGTTATTTGCGAAAACTGTTTTTAAGATAAATCTGTTTTTAAAACCCTATTTTGAAACAGTACGAAACAGATTTTTCTTTACATCTCGAATATTTCATATATTTGGCTATACAAAAGCTCACCGATCGCGTTAAAATAATGATATTGTTGGCTATATCAAATTGACACATTTGATGGTCACTCAATTTTTTACATATGCAATGGGGAATAAAGAATCCAAAAATGTTTGAAAATCCTGTTACCAATTTCTAAGATCCAGGCTTAGCTCGTCCGAGTATAAATAAAAAGATGTGTGAATTCTGAATAAACGGATCAATTTGGGATTTGAAGTAGTTATTTTCAATAATGATTAATTTTGCATGAATTTACGGTTTAAATTTTACAGACTTCAGTAATGATGTATCGTTCGAGATAAATATATTTGACAGGTTGAATCTTGGTTGGTATGTTATCTTAGTAACATCTACACCTAGCAAAGAGCATTAATTTAGTTATTAAAAGTTGTTTATTATTATTAAAAATTTTTTCCCCTTAACTAGCTAGATTCTACTCCATGTAACATATGGTTGTTGATGCTTGCAGTGATGTTCTAAGAGGCTTGCATAGTAAAAAGATCTCTGAAAATGAACTAGACCGGGTACGTTCTTCTTAGAATAATTTATTATCTTTTTTTTCCTGTAATGGTCCAGATGATCAAATGGGGTAAATTAAACTTTCACAAAAAAGTAAACGGGTCAAATGGGTTGTTATCTCATGTGCATAGGAAGGAAAACTATAAGACTTGGTAGATGATTTTATAACTTTGTTGAATATACTATTTTTATTTGTGATTCAATTTTCTTTTTTTCTTCTTGATGTAGTATTAAATTCGTATGAGATTGTTGATCAGCTGTTACTTGGAGTTGCTTGTAGGTACATGTTTCTTTTGAAAAATATGAACTTCTTATGTAATTCAGGTAGGAAATTCATAGATGCATATTGGTATGAGTATGGGGACACTTTAGTTATAATTAATTTTAAATAAGGACATGATTATAATATGTTCCTTTTTAAGTCATATTATATTATGGATGCTAATAAAGGACATGCATATTCAGTTAGTTTACTTAAATTTTTTATTATAGCCACATATGATTATCATATTAAGGGTTGGTTTTTTAGATGTTTAGAACTACATTAATCTCAATAATTTGACCATTTTACATTCATCTCAAGAATCTGTTTTATTATACCAACTACCTAATTACGTTCACTCCAAATAATTAGAAGATGATAATTATAGAGAGTTTACCAAACACCCAAAACTGATAATTGCAGGATCAATTTGCAATAATCGGTGTAAACACACATCTAAACACCCGTGATATAAGTTAACCATTAGATGAATGTCGATAATGACATATTTTGGCAAGGTTACACCACTTTGCAACCTATACATGTAATTTTGTCTGGATTGAAACGGGTTGGGCTGAGCCAAGACGGTTGGCCAAAATTATTATTTTTTTTAATATTTTCTTGTAAATAATTAGAGTGTTTAATATGATTACAATGATACATTATTCCTATATAATAATCTAATTCTTCGAAATATAATATTTTATGATGTTTTATTTTTTAGAAATAACTTGTCATGGTTTGATGTTTATATCTTTGACTTGTCGGAGATAAAAAATTGGAATTGACCCAATTATTCGTAAACGGGTTGAAATAACTACCTTTTCCAAAGTAGTGTCAACTCACAATACAACTAATGCTAATAATTATATTTTGTTGGATAATTTGTTAGATAAATACTTGCAATGGATTATAGTGATTATTTTACTCCAAATAACAAAGATACCAAACCACAATGTGGACTCAGGATTGGATTGGTCCCTAAAACTTCAAAACTTGAACAGTATGAACTCTTTTGATTTTCAAGGACGAAATCTTTTTAGGTTCTTGGACTTCTACCGCTTTGGCACGTTAAAGTTTTGGCCTTTGCAGCGGCCCGATTCATTCAAAAGGGATGTGCACATGCACTTCGTGACCTTGCATATGTTTATTTTTTTATTTTTTTGCTAGGATTTCTATTGTTTGTATTGGAGTTTGAAACCTTTATTTCATGTAATGTGTAACTTAGTTTTATATAATATATTTATATAAACTTTATGTTTCTTGACCTCACCCTTTGTGACAGGTCCTCTGTGAGTTGCTTTGTTATGTTAATAAGTAATAGTTAGGGTCAACCTCTTTCAAAAGTTGGTATTTATCTAAAAGATTTTATTTTCTCTCATTGTCAGTTGTATGTTGCACTTTCAAGGGTTAAAGTGAGAGATAACGTTAAAATGTTAGTATTACATAAAGATGTTCAAATTACAAACCAAATTTGAAATGTGGTTTACAAAGAAGTTTTTACAAATTTGTAAATTACTTGCTATATTTGTTGAATTTTTTGTTTAATCGTTAAAGAATTTTTGTGTAACTATCTTTTGAAAGTTTTAATTTTTTATTATTGTAAATTTTATGATCATGAACTTTGTTATGCGCCTCCGTGTGAAACACGGGTTATAAGCTAGTTAAGTAATAAAAGAAAAAAAATGTAAAACCTACAATATCACTGATTCGGAGGAAGGGAACGTTGGTTTGAACACGAACTGAGCATATGATTGGGTGTGGGGCTAACCAACGCTATTTATCAAGACGTCGGTGGTCCCCTCTTTGGAAGGGTTATGGTTGTTCTTTGGAATTCTTTTATTCGAAAAGCAGTTAATATTATTAAATACGATGTGTCATATGAAATAAAAGCAATATTCATCACTATTATCGGTTTTGGTGTTTGTAGTGAGACTAGTGACCTTAAGATTGTCAAGATTACGCAGTTTAGGATATTGGACGACATGTAAAGTGTAACCCATGTACCATGGCAATACCAAGTTGAGGTTTTTATATTAAGCACCGGTGCTTGGAAAATGTTATATGGAGATCTCCCTCGTAAATCGATCAAATTGCCGTTTCTAAGATAGTTATAGAAAGGAGATTCGAAATTAGGATCTAATATCACAAACTCCCCCGTAAAATCCCACTTTGTTACTACTTCCCTTCATTATTCAAGTGGAAACAGATAAGTGGTGTTTACTTAAGGACCGCTTCAAGCTCGAGGAGGGTAACTATCTTGGAGATGGTCTAGGGATCTTATAGAGGAACAAGAGCTAGATGAATTGAATGATTGCTCCATACTTCTCAACCAAGTTATTCTGAATGATGCACGAGATAAGTGGGTGTAGTTTGGCTCAATGGATGATATGTTCTCATTAAAAAATCTTCGAAACCGTTTATCTTCATCTCGGCAAATTCAAAGTGATTACATTCTTCATTGGAGTAATTGAGTGCCAATAAAAGTAAACATATTTGTTTGGAGGACGGTTTTGGAAAGAATTCCAACAAGGCTCTCCCTAGCCTGAAGAAGCATTTCTATGGAGTCCACGAGCAACCCATTGTGTAATGAAGGTGATGAATCTGCATTAAACTTTTAACTGGTTGTTGGATGGCGTCATCAATATGGCAACTAGTTTCACAATGGTGCAAAGTTCCTCCATTATTGATTTTCGAGGTTAAAGATTTCCTAACTGCACATAATTTGATTGAAGTTGGAAATATCAATGGTATATTAAATCATGTTATTATTGTAGGATCGGGTGCGGAATAAATCTACATGGATTTGTGAAAAATAAGCACATCAAGAACATAGAAAGTTATGAAGATGGTGAAGGCACAAACAATAATCTGAGATGTAATGTAAATGACTAAAAAAATAAACAACATATGCTTCATTAGTCAACAAGATTATATTACATACCCCTCACATGCTCTCACACTTCCATAGATTCAAGATGAAGAATCCATGGAGTTCTGGGGGGAGAGCTCACTCAAGATTACATGTTTACACCCGTACACACATTTGCAATCCAAAAGTGGAGGCTACCCCTTAAGTATGGTCTCATGTCCCAAAGCCCTAAAACAATGAAGTACATCAACAATAATAATGAATAATAAACAATAAATCCAAATATTATTTGTTGTAATCTTTGGGTCTTTGGGTCATTTCGGGTCAACGGTGTCTTCATAATCTCGAGTCTTCAGTGGCCCGTGCGGTGATTCGTTGCTCCCAAATCAACGAATACACAATACTTCATGTTTACGTTTCATCTATCCAAATTAACCGTCGGGTCTTGATTTCTCTAGACCCAACAACTATCCCTACGAGTTGTTGGAGCATTTGGAATACAAGGAACAAGTTGGTGTTTAACGGGACAAGGCAAACCATATCAACCATATTCGAAGATATAAAGCAACTGATTTATCCCTGGATAAAAAACCGGGCAAAGTTGCATAATTTAGACTAGGAGCATTGGTGTAATTTCAATATTATTCCAGTGTATTCTTTGTAACTTTGGTGTTTGCGTCTTCCAATCCCTTGTTAGATGCGCTAATTTTTTCTTTTTTATTTTACAAAGATTTCAGCCGTTAAAAGAAAAGAGATACAAATAGAGACAACAAAAGTGTCTGGGTCAGGTCAACAATGGTTTTAAACTTTTAGGTATGAAGACAATTAAATAGTGCTTTAATACAAAATTTTCCAACTTTCTACCAAGACTAGACACGTATGAAAGTTATGTTCCATGAGAAACTATAAACTCAAAATAATAAAATACATATATCCATTGGGCCCAACCAAAAGCAAACCCTACCTTTCCACTGATTATAAAGTCTCTTTCTTTCTTATTATAATCGACCAAAAGCAGCAGAAAACAGTCAACGTCGACGATTGATTTTGCAAGAAGGTAATCGTCATTTAATGTCTTGATGAGATGCTGTGTCTTCTGTTTGTTTGGACCTGCAGATTATGTTATAGTTTTTGAACTGAGAATTTTTGTTTCTGACTATAAATCTGATATTTTGCAAGCACAAGGTACTCACTATTTGTTTTATTTCTCATCTTGATGCGAACTGTGTCGTATGTGCTATGTGCTCCGTTTGTTTCGATTTCCCACATACAACAAGGGTGTATTATTATTATTTTTTTGCTTAGTTTATATATACCGATACTGTATTTTATGTTATGATTTTTTGTTTTATTCTTATACTTTAGGATAATGGCATCATCTAGCAACATGCGTATGTTATCTTGTAACGAAGAGATCAAAGCGAAATTGTTTTCTGGAGGGTTTTGGAAACGCAAGCATCCGGATGGGTCCAGTTTCGCAATGGTGTACAAGGCAGTGGCATTAGTGAAGAATTCGTTAACGTTTTCTTTAAGTGATTTAACATTTTCGAAGTTGATGACACTTATCCGAGAGAAGCTATCTTTATCTGAGGAGGAAGAAGTGATCCTTAATTACAAACGTGATTACTCTCCGGGTCATTTAGCATATGATCCTAAGGTAAGCTTTATGCCGATCGTAATCGAAGAGGGGATAGCCTTTGAGATCTTCATGACCTTGTTGAATTGTATGTTGAACCCGTTTAGAGTTGTGTGTGGGTGAAAACTTTATCGTATTATATTATGTTATCTTTGGTTTAGACGAGCTACTTTTAGATTTGAACTATGTTAAGTAGTGTTTCGTTTTATTTTATTTGAACATATGGTATGATATGTAGTGTTTCATTTTATTTCGTGTTTGGATTTGGATTATGTTAATCTAATGTTTCATGTTATATTTGGATGTGGATTACGTTTTTTAATGTTTTATTTTATTGTGAGTTGGTGGATGCATTAATCATTAATTAATGAGCAACAAGTGGTTAAATATGGTCATGCAAGTCAGGTTACCCGGGCTGACCAGGCACCAACCCTGAAATAATAATAATAATAATAATAATAATAATAATGTTAAAAGTAAGAATCCTTTTCGATATTTCTTTAGTCTCTATAGGGTGATGTCCAACTTGACTTGCTACAACCCCAATCTGTAGATGATTTTGAACTCAAACCAACAATCTTGAACCTTAATTTCAGGTAATCAAGTCACCGTTTTCACCTAAAATCATATTTTTTATAATGGGCTTGAGATCCTTAACATGTTTACTCATGCATCTAAAAAATAAAAAATAGTCTTGGTTTATATTGTTTGTATGACCGTATTGCAATTTGTATGTTGTTAGCTAAAGCTTCATTCTAGACCAGTTTATATGCAAACATTAGTGGTAATAAAAAGAATGCAAAAATGAATCATCGTAACCAGTTATGATTCATCTGATTACAAAGATCAGTAATTTGCATATCAAAAAAGAGTAATCAGTTTTGTTTTACATCGAAGGTTGCAATTTGTCCATTTTAATGTTATAAAATATGGTGATCGCTAATATTTTTTGAAAAGAAAACTTCATTAGACAACCGCCAAAACCCCGAAACCCGGGGCGGCAAACAAAACAGCCGAAAAGGCAAGACTACATAAAAACAAATTTACACCAATCAACCCACTTAACTGAAGGGTGATTAGATCTACTGTTAAACCAAAGAAAGCACATCGATCTAATGTTACAAAACACATCTTCAACCCTGGTGACGGTACCCGCGAACCTACACTCATTCCTCGCCTTCCACATGAACCAGCAAGAGGCAATAATGATGCCCTGG
>WOUH02000022.1:7983660-7996879 GCA_009936405.2 Stevia rebaudiana | reverse complement strand
TCCCGAGCCTCGATCGGTCTGACTGGTTAACTTCAAACGTGTTTTCCAGTTTCGTTCGGACTCCGTTTTGCGCGCGGTTTTCGCCTACGTTCACGATTTTTCATTCCGCATCTAACCCCATTGGTTTCACCTCCAAAGGAGGTGTCGGGTTTTTGAACCTATGGAAAGCTGTATCGTTTTGCGTGTAACTTTCAAACCGTCGATCGTATTGAAATTCCGTATACACTCAAATGAATCAAAATACGTATTAGAAAATAATAAGACTATTTATTTCATATAAATATCATATTACAGATGGCATATCGCCGGATTACAAATAGTTAAAGGTCGGAATCTGATCGGTTGACTGCCGGAAAACGGACAGTCGTTATAAAAGTGCCCAAACCACTTGGACTTAAATAACAATTTACTCTTTAAATTATAAAAATTTTATTGCCTTTTTGTTTAATTGATAAGATAAACTACTAGTTAATGAATAAAAAACTCATATACCCCAAAGAAGCTGTATTTTAAAAAAAAAATATAATTAAGGAATTCAGTTAATCTATTTGAAATGTGAAACTAAGTATGTCTTGTCTTTTAATACTTTTGTGTTTGGTGTATTGGTTGTGTGTCCCGATGTTCAACTTTTTTGTGTCCTCAAGATATAAATTCATACAAAAAGGAGTGTAAATTTGTTTTCATATTTTATATATCTATTACTATCAAACTCATCTAAAACACGAGGTAAATAAAAAATAAAAAAAAAAGTACAATTCACTTATTCACATTTTTTTACTAAGAGATGTATCAATTAAAATACAATTGACGATTCGCTTATTCACTTTTTATTACTCGAATTAAGTATTATATTACGTTTAATACAGAAAAACAATAAGCTATAATTATAATATTAGATATTCAAATTATTTTTTGTAGGGTAGGGTTATAGTAAAGAGGAGGCTTAGGGTAAGTGGGTAAGGAGTCATCCCATCCATTAGATCTTAAAATCAGCGGCTAGGATTAACGCGGTGGCATTTTTGTAACTATTCGGAACTTTGAAAAGGCATGAAGGGTAATATCATCACAATCGTATAAGACAATGACAGTCGTATAACACAATGACAGTCGTATAACACAATGACAGTCACAATCGTATAACACAATGACAGTCGTGTATAACACAATGACAGTCGTAAAACACAAATCAGGAAACAACACGTACAAAACGTACACATCATATAACACAATGATGCATTTAAAAAACACAATGATGCATATCAAAAACACAATGATGCATATAAAAAACACAACGATGCATATATCAAAAACACAACGATGCATTAAGTTCAGTCTACTTAAAAAAAAAAAAATTAACTTAAAAAAAATTTTATTTTTCCTGGGCGTTAATTTAAGAAAAAATTGATTTTTTTTTAAATTAAAAATAAAAATTTGAAATTTTTTTTTTGAAAGTTTTGTTTTTTAAATATATATATATTTTTTTGGCGAGCCGGACACAATTACTAGTATATCCCTCCTTCAAAAATTCTCTCCTGCCACGTGTCGTTACCAAAGCTCTCCTTACACTAAGTCTCCTCCTTATTTGAATCCAACCCATTCTTTGTATACAACATTTAATGTGATTAATCTTTGCAAATAAAGCAATCTTAATTCGTAATAGAAGGGTTAGTAAGCGAATGATTGTGTGTGTTTGCTCCGAAGCCTCATTTTTCAACTATACTTCATTCTTCATTAACCTCGTGCACACACAAAGCTACTGAAAGAATTATAACCAAGATTAGTAGAGCTGGTGGTCATTTTGTTTTCTAATTTTAATGGTAATTACCTTGTGTGAAAACATAACAAAAAAGTGTTTTGGGTCTATGTTGCCTGATTGTCTCGTGACTAAAATTACCTCTTTAGTACCATAACAAACCTCCCCCACCCAGCACACATCTATCCAAAGCAATGAGTAAATGTATAATACACATGCTAAGATAAAGAGCACATGCCCAAATAAAGAGAACTACTACCTACACATGAAGTTAACAAAGAGGGGAAGTACATACATTTTCGGTTGAGCGCGTGACTAGAATCTTCACAAAGAAGTATATTACACGGGTTTACAAGTAACAATTATGCAGTTTTATCAATGATCATAAGACATTTGTCACAATTGTAGCCCCATGATTTTTTTTTTATGAAAACTCATGTGTTAAAGTCTTTCCTAAGCAAATTTATTCTGAATTGAGCCAAAAAATTTTTCCCAGTTTTGGATTCCATTTGAGTAGGTGGGCCAGAATGCTGAATCACAACTTTCATGTTCTTTGGGTAGAGAGATGATCCATTTGCCAATATGACCCCGTGTGTGTGACTCTACGACACTTTGCTGTGAAAAACAAATGTAATTTTATAATGTCAAAATTTTCATTACATAAATGATAAAACAATATAAAATCAAATTTCAATTGCAATTTACAATACTAATAAAGTTATCAATTTGATACCAATACCGAATTTATTATAAAGTGAATATTGATAACGAATCTATTGATACATACTCAATATCAAATACTCATCTATACTTGGTTATCATATACCATCGGTGTTTCTTTTTTCACGTGAGATTATTTAAATTGCTAATAAATTAAAAAAGAATTTTGTTGTAACTTCAAAATAGCATAGTACACCACAAACGATGTCGTTTCGTAGTAACAAGAAACGGAGAGTAGTGACAGTAGTCAAGCAAAGAATCATAACGCTCAGTTTCTTTCAAGTTATACATCTGTCTCTCTCTAAGAAAATCCTTCAAAACCCATTTATATTTACAAATTTCCAAGAAAACCGTTCAAAACCCAACTCAAATTGCTCAACTTACATGTAAATGTAGATAATAAAGACGCCACATATGCATTCATGAGTTGTGTTTGGACCAAGAATCTTATTGGGGGTGGTGAATGGGTTGTGTCATCTCTCATCTTGCTGCGAAATTCGCATTCTTTCCTCCATCTCCGGCAACCTATCAGATCAAGAAACTCGACGACGGCAACCCGATCGCCGTCTACACATCCTCCTCCGCCCCTCTCACCGGCGGCGTTGATGACGACGGCGGTGGTGGTTGCTCACTTGACATTTTGTCACTAGACACTAAAAAAGGCAACAAGATTGTAGCTTTTTATCTGAAGAACCCATATGCAAGACTCACATTACTCTATTCTCATGGTAATGCTGCTGATTTAGGTCAACTGTTTGACCTATTTGTTCAACTCAAAGCTAATTTAAGAGTCAATCTCATGGGGTCAGTTTTCTTCTTCTTTTAATTTCTGATTTCTCGCTCTTTTTTTTTTTCAATAATGGATTAAATTCTAATGTTTATCTTTGGTTTTGTGTATTTTCTTTTTATTTTCTTCAAGTCATTATGGTTTTCTGTCCAAATTCTCAATTTTTACCCTCCTTGATGTGTATATTGTATGCATTTCTTTTAATTTGTTATTTATTTATTTGTCATGCTCTTGATTCCATTTTGATTGTTATGTTGTTTGATGTGATGGAACTTGGAAGTATTCTTTTTATTTTATTTTATTTTGATTTTTTTAAATTGCATTTTATTAATCGACTCTCTATTCTATATTCGGTATCTCCTAAATCTCACTCGTATATATAATTATTATAGATTTAGATTTAATTTTTACTTGATTTTGCTCATAAACGAAATTGAGTAGATATCAAATGTAAATCGAGTTTAGTGTAAATGCAACTGAAATTTTTCTTGTAAACGAAATTAAGTAGAAATCGATTCTAAATCGAGTTTAGTGTAAATGCGACTGAACTTGTAGTTGACAATAAAAGAGTGTATATGGATAATATCGACTAAAATTCGTTATAGTTTTGGAATTGTATTAATGTATTATATTATTTTATATTTTTTGGATTTGCATCGATATAAATGCATTAAATAATTGTAAGTGTGCATTGTCCTTCTCCCACGAGGGTTGGTGAATTGCACACTTCCCCTTTTTCTGCCAAAGTTATTAACTTTCTTATCTTTCTAGGTTAACTGTATCTTTTTGTGTTATAAAGTTACTAGTTTTTAAGGTTTCTGTTACCAAAATTTTAAATTGTTTTCACAAGATTTTCTTAGGATTTTCTGGGTTTAAATCCGTGTACACACAATAATAAATATATCCTTAAGTTGTTAATTTATTGTCATAGATCACATTTTATGTTTCCATTTTGTTTAAAGTTAGTAGTTAAAGTTAATTTTATATTCCATTGGTGAAAGAAAGTGTTGAAACAAAAAAAAACAACACATTTGGTTTGAAGTTAGTAGTTCTATATTATTTTTTAAATGTTAAAACACACGTAAGTAGTGAAATTAAAACTAGGGGTGTAAACGAGCCAAGCCGATCCCGTTTACAATTTTGGTTTAAAAGCTCGAGCTCGGCTCGTAAAAAAATTTTCAAGCTCGAGCTCGGCTCGTCTAGGCTTGTTTATTATTTAATTATTTAATTTATATATTTTAATTATTAATTTTATTTATTTTTATAATTCTTCCTTTTTATATTTTGACATACTATATATGATTTAGGTTTTTAAACTTAATATTATATATAGAATTAATTTTTAATATAAATATATAGTTATTAGATTAATAAAAATATATAAATAAAAAGCTCGTTAAGGCTTGCGAGCCGACTCGAGCTCGACATCTAAAGCTCAAGCTCGGCTCGTTCGAGCTTTTTACCGATCCGATCCCGAGCTTTTCACGAGCCGGCTTGGCTCATTTACACCCCTAATTAAAACAAAACGAAATGCATGGTACCCTTTAATCCGGTCTAATTTAATGTTGTGGATATTTGATTAAAAAACATATACCGGTTTTGGGTTCAAATCCTGTAAGATGTAAGTATGGTGATTTTAGCTGTTAAAAAAAATAAATATAAAAATACCGGTTTTGGGTATTTTAAGAGTTTTTAATGTGCTATAATTGAAGGAATTTTTTAACAAAAGTACGAATTTATATTGATTTGTAGGGGTATTAAACCTGTGAAAAAAAAAAAGTAAAGTTGAAAAGGGAAAGCTCTTACAATTACTTTTTTCAAGTTTTCACTTTTTATGTTTTGCCTGTAAAGTGACCAGTTTTTACTGGCCAATTATCTGAATAAAGAAGGATCAAAAAACCACAAATTCACTATTGGATTTTGATAGAGATAGTGGTCTTTGTGCAGTGTGTTATCCTGCCAAATGGGGTCATAAAATTTCCAAACATTCTTTTTTATCCTTCATTTTATTTTAATTTTTTCATTTTATAATTTGGTTCATTGGATATATTTAAGCTTTTTAATTTTTTATCAAAAGAACTACAAGATTACAATATTGCATTAGATGTTTAGTAATTAGGTGGTGTTTGGATGCCAATTCAAACTAATCAGTTTGGCTTTTGGATAAAACTAATTATGATTATAATTTTCTCATTGTTTGTAATCAAAGTAATTATATTTGTTTAACCAGATTAATAATGACAGTAGTTTTAGATTGCATTCAAAATTGTTTTTATATACTTGCAAGTTGCAACATTCTTGTTCTGTAGAATTTTACTTTATTCTTTAGTCTTATCATAAATAGTAGTATTTCATTTCCTAAAATTTAGGCTTTTAAAAAAAGTTTTGGGTTTAATTTAATTACTGATAATTAAGGTACAAGTTGATAATCAAAAGTTAACTAGTGATGGTCAATTTGTGGGTATAAGAATTCAATTTGGCTTCTTTATTTGCACAATCAAAAGTGTCATACTTATAATGATTGAGGTTTTTATATTTCTTAATTTTTTTTAAACAGGTATGATTACTCAGGCTACGGTGCGTCTACTGGCAAGGTATCAATATTTTAAACGTTGCTTTCGGGTGTTAATACGCAACATTAAATATAAGCTTCATTGACCATTTTAATTAACATATATATTTTCTATTTTATTTTATAAAATATTATGATCTAAATAAGGTTTGTATAGTTAAATGATCCATAGTAGTGTAGCCACATGGTAACATGGATTTTTTCCATTTAATGGTAACAATTGTTTTAAAAATTTTTGGAAATTTACAAAAAGTTGATGGAGGAAAAATGCTAAGAGGACAATTTTGTAACAAGTTTTGTATTAGTAATGATGTTACTAGTAGATCTAAGAATCTTACCATGATAATATTGTAGCGATCATCTTTAAAAAGCGCGAGGCCAACATAGGTAAACCTCTTGCCTCGCGCCTCAGGTTTCACGACCTATACGCATCATGCTTTTTAAAACCAAGATTATTCTACTAAACCATGTTTGCATAATAATTTTAAATATTATTATTATTTTTTAGCCAAGTGAGAGTAACACATATGCTGACATAGAGGCGGTATACGAGTGTCTTGAAACGGAGTATGGAGTTAGCCAAGAAGATTTAATTTTGTACGGTCAGTCGGTTGGAAGTGGGCCCACATTGCATCTGGCTGCTAAGTTGCCAAGGTTAAGAGGAGTTGTTCTTCATAGTGGCATTCTTTCGGGCCTTCGTGTTGTTTGTCATGTCAAGTGCACACTTTGCTTCGATATATACAATGTAAAAAGACCATTTTGCCCCTTTTATCCTTTTAACTTACAAAACCGGGTAAAATTTTACCCGTAATTTCACATTTTTATTAGAATAACTTTTTACGTTATTCGCAGAATGTTAACAAGATTCGGAAGGTGAAGTGTCCCACGCTCGTGATACATGTAAGTTCTTTCTTTAAATCAAAAAGAGTTTATTACACAGATGGTCCCTGTGATTTGTGAAAAGTAGTAGGTTTTTGTGTTAAGGGTTTAATGTAACAAGTTTGGGTTTAATGTTTTCAATTTTGTAACGATTTTGATTATTAAGACTAACTTCCGTTAACTTTTCTATTAAGTCAGAGTGAAATGACCATAATATCCTTTACCTTTTCAATCTTTGACTTTGACAATTCAAAATGTGAAAGGGTATTTTGATCATTTCCCTTGATTTCATGAAAACTTAATAGAAGTTTGTCTTAATATCCAAACTTGTTACAAAACTGAAACCATAAAACCCAAACCTGTTAATTTAAAACCCTTAGTACCCAAACCACCCTTGTTACTTTTTACAACCTTTCACAACCACAAGGACCATTTATGTAATTAACTCAATCAATAAAAAAGCATCTTATTGAAAATAAATCTATCTTTGAAACAAGGCATTGTGATATTTTGCTTGATTTGTTATTTCAATGGTTAAAAATCTTGAATTTTGATTTATTACTTATTGATGAAACAAATAATAGGGTACCGAAGATGATGTCGTCAACTGGCTACATGGTAATTTGTTATGGAAAATGGCTAAAGACCCGTATGAACCGTTATGGATCAAAGGCGGTGGTCATTGCAACCTTGAACTTTACCCTGACTACATTCGTCATCTTTGTCGGTTCATCTATGAAATGGAAACCATAACAACCAAGACCCGACTTTCAAAGATCAAACCCACTCTTCGCGTACCAAAAAAGTCAAAGTCAAATCCCGAAACTCCATCTTCTTGTTGTACTAATTCATGTAGTTGCTGTTGTGTAAAAATCAAGCAGCCTAAATGCACAGAAGTGAAGTTACCAAAATGCCCAAATTGTTTCAAATCAAACTGTTGTTTACTGAACTGGAAATGCGGATGTTGTTGGTGGCGGAAACCTAAATGCCCAGAAGTGAAGTTACCAAAATGCCCTAATTGTTTCAAATCAAACTGTTGTTTACTGAACTGGAAATGTGGATGTTGTTGGTGGCGGAAACCTAAATGCCCAGAAGTGAAATTACCAAAATGCCCTAATTGTTTCAAATCAAACTGTTGTATACTGAATTGGAAATGTGGATGTTGTTGGTGGCGGAAACCTAAATGCCCAGAAGTGAAGTTACCAAAATGCCCTGCTTGTTTGAGATGCGGATGCTTCATGTGTTCATGCAACTGTCTAAAATGTTCGTGTTGGTGATATAATTTTTTTGTTTCGTGACGGTGTTGATGGTGGTGGTGGTGGTGAGGTATACTTGTGGAGCAAGAAACCTGATTAAATGTAACTTAACTGTTTGTATAGAGTTGTTGTGTCTTTAAAAATTTCGGTTTATCTTGACAGTTAATTGTTTAGGAAAAATGCTGAAATATGTATTTGGAAATGAATTTTAGAGGCTGATTATATTCTGTATTGTATTCTTGCTTCATTTTGATGTAGTTTGTTTGTAAGCTTTATTACATGTTCATCTGTTGATTGTTTAAAGAAATGAATGATGCGAAAATGAAGAAAATAATAAATTGATGTTTACAAATACCAAAATTACACAACAATACACATTGCTTTCAAGTTTTAACTTTCAAGAATTCAATTGGCCTCGAAGACTTAAACAAACCAATAAATGAAATGTATTTATGCACTTTAAATTATCAATTACACCTCTTTAATGACATTTTTTAATTTCTTGGTTTATTTTCATTTGTTTAAAATATAAATGTGTTATATTTTTTTTTCTAACATCAACAATGAAAAATTTCATTAAAAAAATAACAGCCAGCGGGTGAATAACTGATACAAAAAACACCCAATGTGAAAAAACATCACGAAAATGAGTCGTAAAAAAAACAAAGGGCACCCCTATCTTAATTTCCTTCATACTATCATTGGGGAGATGCACCAATGATTCCATGTTAGCCCCTTTTTCTTTCCCCTGTTTGTAATCCATGAGAATACTTGTATCTTCACCTCTTCCACGACCTTATCAACTGAAGTTCTTGATTTTGAGAAAACCCAATCGTTTCGTGCTTTCCAGATGGACCATGTGGTTGCATAAATAATTGTCATCCACAACTTTTTTTGGGACGTGGTCCCATGATTATGAGAGACTATTTCGTTCAGAGATAATTTCTGGGTGATATCTAGCTCCATCCACCATGAGATTCTTCTCCAAATCTCCTTTGCGTAAGGACACCTAATAAAAACGTGATTTACCGTCTCTTGCTCCAGAGAACATAGCGAACAATTGCTATGTAGTACCGGTATTCAATTCGATTTTGCAACGCTCTCCATACAAAGCAACTAATTTTAATCGGGATCCACTTGGACCAGAGTGTCCGTGTAAAGCGTGATGATTCTGCCTGCTTCTCCAACCATTGCCTGCATGAGTTGGTAGTAAACTCATTTGATTCATCAAATCCATTTATCTCGTCCTTCTTTTGAACTTGTAGCATGAGACCATATTTTCCAAATCATTTATGTCGGCCATGATAGCCTGATCGGTCCTCCAATCCCACGTAAAAACATAGGAGCCATCTTCCCCCATGGATATACGTTGAGCCACTCTGCAGTTTTTGCTTCTAATTCATTTATTATCTTCTTTGGTGCTTTGAACATTGAGAAATAATATAATGTGTTGCTTTCCAACCACTTAGCTTATTTTTCAACTTTTTGACTATAGGAGCCCAATCTTTTGACAGTCTCATATTGTCTGGAACCCCAACACCGAATAATCTGCTTATATAGTTTTAAATTTTAATATGCAATCACACAAATCCAAATACACCGATGTATATCTGATTTTTATCAAGTGTTTGTGATATAAATGAAAATATCAAATATGATTTTTATCTAGGTTAATATATAAAAATTTATTACTAAATAAAAAACTACAATTAAAATGGTCACATGCATTTAAATTTTTTTAGTTTAACAAATTTACATCTTTTGTCCTTCAACTATGCAGTATGGTCACCTATACTCCCCCAAAAACTACAGTTTCTGCTAAAAAAAGTAACACAACATAAAAATTGTTTAAAGAAACAATAACATATATGTCACATAATGTTAAGCAAGGTTAGTTTTTATAGTTTAAACACAACATGTAATTACTGACAAAAGATATCTGTAGAATAACAAGTTCAAAAGAACAAGTAATCAACATAATCAATATGACATACAAACCTTAAACATACTAAAATTGTTTTGAACCATCATAAACTGAAATTTCTGAATAAAAGACGCATGCGACTAAAATCGATAAACCACCTACAACTGCTGCAATAAAAGTAACTGCAGACACAATTTTTGTGTGTTTTAAAATTCCAGAAGGTACTTCCCAAACAATAGAATCTGAATTGGATTTAAAACCCTCATTTGTTGATGGAAATATACAACTTTTGTTATGTGGGTCCCCTTCAACAATCCAATTTAAAAACAAATCAGGAGACACAAATTCAACTCTTGTGTAACCGTTTTCTCCCAATGGCTGCAGAAATAAATAAATAAATTAATAAATTAATCAAAAGAGAAGCATTCCTTAAAAAAAAATGCAGATCAAGAAGAAACTTATTATCCTGAAAAATAATACAAATCCTCCACAAAATAGTATATATATAATAAAAACTGAATCAATAATCGAGTTGGTTATGAAAACTAGGCATGATATTACAGAGTTCTGTTTGCATATACAAAGTATAAAAGTAACCTAAAATCTATTAAACAGCAGACAGTAACTGAAATTTATAGACAACAAAATTTGTAATTTATTAACTTATACACTAACAGTTCGCCTTTTACAGTTTTACCAACTACATTTTTCTTAAATAAAAAGTGAAATTTTACCCCAAAATAAATTGGTTTCCAATTAAGTTAGGTAAACAACACAAAAATGTTATTAACTGATTTCCAACCCATTCACTTATGAATGGGATAATTTGGATTGAGGTTTATCTCAATCATTTTAAATAAAATAAAAATCAGCTAAAAGGTGAATAGGTCAAATGGACTTAGGGGCTGTTTGTTTAGCTCTTAACATAGCTCTTACTGGTTCAGACCTCTTACTGGTCCAGCACTTAATGGTTCAGACTGTTTTTTTTGCGAGCAGATGTCTGAATGATTCAGACATTTGCCTCGAATGGTTAAGCAATATATTGAGTCTTAATGGTTAAGATTTCTTATCTGAATTGGTCAGACATTTGCCTCTGAACGGTTTACCATTATACTGGCTCTTAATGGTTCAGAGCTCTTACTGGTTCAGCACTTAATGATTCAGACCTTTTATTTGTTCAACACTTACCCATTCAGAAGTTGCCAAACAACCCCTTAAAGGGTCAACAGGTTTAGAGTCACTCAAAGTCTAGTTTAATGCATACAACCTCCTACATAGTTTTATTAAAAGATTTAGATATAGATTATTATTGCTATGATGTTTTTGCAATCAAAATTATCGCATTGATAATTAATAAAATTTTCAGAAAAAAGACAAAAAAGTGTTAGCGGGTCAATCCAGCCCATTTTGACCCATTACCCAAACACGCACATTTTACATTCTTACTATCTCTAAAAATAAACATAATTAACATACCGCATAGCGCACATGCAATGGAAGCTCAATGTTAATTTCCCAACCGTTCTTGTTTCCGGACAACAAATTAGGGTTCAAATCCATATGAACCTCAACAACAGATCGATTTGCCCGTATAGTTGGTAACTCTAAATTCGTGTCCCCAAACGCAGAAGCACCACTAAACACTGCAAAAATCAATGAAAACAAACAAACTCAAAAATCTTAAACTAACCAATAACCATTTTACTATAATTGCTTTATAGGTATGACAGTTTACCACCGCGTTCTGTAAGATGTTCTAACTCAAACGGGTCAGCAAATACGCCAGATGGCAGTTTCTCAATAATTATAGCTTTACAAGAAAGTAAGGGGATATTGGATATAACTTCTGGCAGGATTTCAATTTTAACGGATGAAGTTAACCGTCGATGAGAACCTTCACCGATTAACTGTCGCTGAATAACCGACAGTTTTGGGATGAAGTTTTGTTTTCCACAGAAGACATGAGAAAGCTCACTGGATATGAAATGTTGAAAATTTCGGTCATTTAATGTATCATGCTTCTGAAAGTAAGCTTCTGTGATATATTTATGGCTCCCAAACTGAAGAGGTAAAAATAAATTGTATAATAATTAAATACGAGCATGAACAATGAAACAGATAACACTTAGAGGTGTTTATATTTATTTCTTAAAATAAAGTTAAATGTAAGAAACGATTTATTATACCAATGCAGGGACATTTTTGCAATTGGAAATACCAGTAAGCAATGACAATATGATTCCTAATCTCAGGAGTTGGAAACCTTGATAATCCATGAAACAACTGGAAAGAAGAAAAAATTAATAAATTTATAAGGAACTTATAATTCTGCATTTGTGAAATGAATATCTAATAAATCAAAGGGGTGGTGTTAAACTGTTAATAAAGGATGCTGAGTTGGCATGATGACAGAGTTGATGATGTGATTTTAGTTGCAAACTTAACATTCCACTTTCTTATTGGAGGTCATCTCTATATAATACATAGAACAATCTTTATACTCGAAATTTAAATAAATTTGTGTTAATTTCGTTATCAGAAACGCC
Organism: Stevia rebaudiana; assembly: GCA_009936405.2. Lineage (NCBI taxonomy): Eukaryota > Viridiplantae > Streptophyta > Magnoliopsida > Asterales > Asteraceae > Stevia > Stevia rebaudiana. Next base: position 7,984,442 of record WOUH02000022.1, on the reverse strand, counting down.
TCATTTGATCATGGATTTTAACTGTATCTATAATATATTTGCTTCATATGTCAATTCTACTGACAGCAACAAACAATAGATATCAATTCAGGCATATAAAGAGTAACTAAAGACTGATCTTTTCTTAAAAATATATGATTTATATAATGTTATAGTTCTACAGAGCAACTTCAATAGAAAGTAATGAACAGACATTTCATCGAACACCTTGAATGCAATCCTCACTACCTCAACAATCAATTTCTTCAATGTAAATAAAAAGAAGCTTCAGCTTTTCAATAGAGAGAGAATTGATCAACTGTACCTGCAAACTGATTCTGTTGATTTCTGATATAGTGAAAGATATTGTTCAAACCTGAAACAGGAAACATCAAACGTCTTTCATTGATTTCCTAAGACAAAACAAAAAACAAAGCAGCAAGTGAAATTAACCAACCATCCGGCTATATATTTGCCTGCGATGGGGATGACGATGCAGAAAGAAAGCCGGGATCTCGGCCTGATCTGGAAGTTTTTGAATTCTTCACTAGGTTTAATAAGAAATACAGTTTTGACTTATCCAATCCATGCAGTGGCGGATCTAGCCATCCGCGTCAGGGTATCCTCTTTTCAAAAAAAAAATTTATCCGTACATTCAAGTTAAAAAAAAACACATTTAATAAAAAACTAATAAATTAGGTTAAAAAAGTACCTAATAAATCTCTTATTTTCGGAATTTCATCGCTTGAAATCAAGCCATTACATCTTCTTCTTTTACTTAAAAACAGTTAAAAATTATATAT
>WOUH02000022.1:7967699-7978602 GCA_009936405.2 Stevia rebaudiana | reverse complement strand
TAATGCATCAGGTTAAACACAGATTCACATATAATAAGAGAGAGTTCGGATTTATCCAAACCTTAAGAAGTAGCTACGGCAACTATGATTTAGCTAACTCGTTCCCGATTGATCACCAAAACCTACATATAAGTTAAACCCTAATTTAGATTTGTTTAGGGATTTCATGTATTGGTTTTATTTGCCAAAAACCGTCCGACTAAGTTTCCAAAATTTTAACTTCCACTCATTTAAATTGATTAAAACAATGTATACAAATATGTTGTTTTCTTTTGCTAATCTTTCACTTCGAAGTCATTTTAGTAAACCATTTACCATTTCTGGTAAGCTATATTAACCAGATTAAATCATATTACCACCTGATTATCTACTAAACCAATTTCTTGTTTGTCAACTATATACACAAGATTTATTCGAAGATATAAACCACAAAACATAAAGTGGTTCACGTAGTTTCTAATTTAACCGCCTCAATTCCGTCATTATTTAATATTACACATACCTGTTTATAATTTATTATTATTCCATTCGACCACCTATGTTAGACAGTAAACATATAACACCGATCGTCTTCCCCAAATGTCGCCGGACTCTTAAACGATTTCACGTTTCAATTGTTTTATGGATTGATCGACATAATTAATAAGGGTGATGGTTCGATTGATACCTTGACCGGAGAAAGTCGGACCAGTAGAGACGAAACAGAATCAATTGATCGGCTCGGAAGTCGGCTGCGACCGTGTCACGGACATGAGTTTATCCGGCCAGTTGGCTATCCGGGTGAACAGTTGCTTTAGTTTCAGTTCGGAACCGATGAGGAGCTTGAGTCGCGGACTCGTTCTTGAGACGGGACAAACCGGTGACTGTCGGTAATTTAACCGAGGTGAGTTTCGTGACTGAAAGCGATGATTGTAGGTGGTGATTTCTTCATAATCGGAGGGCAGGTTTGGGTCGAGGTGTTCCAAAGATCCTCTGTGAACTTAATCAATTTATAAATAGATCCGATCGATGTTTTAGATATCTTTAAAATCACGTAAAGTTTGGGGAGTCGGTAACAACTAAGTCGCCGAGAAAGAAGGCTCGTGAGTTTCATCTTGGAAAAATTTTGATTAGGGAGGAACACGTCATCCACTCTTAAAACAAAATTCTAATTTTCACTTAGCATCCTTTTAATTATATGAGCTTCACTCATCTCATCTTGTAGTTATTTTTTTAATTTTAATTAACTCCTAGACTACAACCAAATTGTTTACGTTAATTTAGTTGTTGGTAACATTTTATGAATCTCGTTGTCACTTAAGTATTATTTTTATTATGTTTTCGTTTTCGGTTATTTCAAAAACAGAACAAGGCTCAGCTGCCTCAAACATCAACATACAGGTCGATGAAACCGCCAATGGCGAGATGACGGAGATCTCCGCCGCCTCGCCGGTGCTGTGCGACAGACGGCAACAATGTTCTCGTTTCAGATGTATGTAAGCAGACGACTGTTAGTTGTTCTTCATGGACAATCTACTGTCTCCGTTTATATTATCAATGACCTAAAACCTTTCTGCGGTTCGTCTCTAATTTTCTCTCATTTTTTTTGAGATTATATCACCAAAATCAACAAATTTTTAAGTTTAGTGGATGGAAACGGTGGTATGTATTGATTTCCTCTAGTAATTTCTCCTTCTATTCCAACTGATAATGATTGATTTATTGATTATCTATTTGAGCTTGTTCATACTACCGATATATAGCATTTATATTGCTTTCTATGTTAGGCCGCTTCATGATAATAATATTCATTTTCTCTTACAGATCCAAAAACTTAATTAGAAGTGCTGTCATCGGTAGTTTTTGTTTGAAAATGTGCTCTATTGTGTGCTTATCACTCATTGCTTTCTTAGGGAGATTGCAAATTTGCAACTGTCTACTTTTACCTTATTTTGGATGTAAGAAACGATTCAAAGCCCTAGTAAATTAGATTTATTTTGATTATTTCTACTTTTAGGGGATCACTCCCAAATCTGTACATATATCATCGGTTGATATATTAAAAGGTGATTCATGACACATTTAAGGGGTGGTGCAGTGGTAAGCATCCATAAAGCGATTATCACATGATGAAACTATTGATGAAATGATTTGGAGTTGGTTGATTTGTTGAAAAAAGAATTGATGTTGGGTTCTGTAAGCTGGACAGTGCATTGACATATAACAATCATGAACTATCATTTTTTCTCAAGGATCAATGTTAACAATATCAAGTCTTCCTGGTCCCAACTGGTATTAATCTTCAATCAACATGTAAGCTGTAAATTGTAATTCTCCTGTTCTTAATTACAACACTTGCTCTATCTCACTGGTTTCAGGAACAATGGCAGCAATGCAGCATGCTGTCAAAACTCACTTAATTCAGGTGATATATGTTCCTAAATCTTTACTTTCTAATTTCGGTCTTTGCTTAGTTTTATCACCTACATTCTATAATCTATATTAAGTGCTTTCTTTGTTAATTTCCACTTTCACAGTCTCATAACTACTCTAAGCTCTTTAATCCCAATTGCAATTCGTTAGTAACCATACTCCTTAAATAATAACTCTTTTTAATGGGGTAATCTTCTTTTTCCAGTGTAGTATCATAATAAATGCCCTTTGTTCTTTGAATTACAGTTCTTTTACATGCATCTGCTATCTAGATCTTTTTCATAGAAAGATTGTATTATTCTTAAGATTTCCTTTTTTAGGCTGCATCTACTCTGTAATTTGTATGTGGTTATATTGTTCCTTTGTTGCAATTCCACTTTTGTGCAGGGTTTGAACATTGTGATTAAAGATATCACAGGTCTCCATCTATATGCACAGTAAAATTTCAGTAATACTCTTCATATTGAGTTTTTCAATTTGCATCACAGTTTCCTCATTTCCTACTGCATTCTTAATTCTACATTTAAATGCAAGTAATACTATATCTTAATGATTAATCAAAGTATTTAAGCCTAAATTTTGTGTTTTCTCGGATCTTTGCGCTTTTTATTTTGGGTAAGAAACAATTAATCAGTTCTGCGACGTCGTTTTTGGAGCTTTACTGCCTATATATAGCTGCATTTTTCTAGGGTTTTACCCACTACTTTTAGTGTTCATTTTAACCCGAGGGTTTCCACCGCCACCAAAATGGATAATGATCGCGATGGTGGTGATGTCATTTACATCATCAATGGAGATGAAGGTGATAATCAGGATCATAAGCCAGTTGAATCACCATGGTCTGGTTATGGGGAGGGATCTGGTGCTACTGCATCTAATTTGACTTATGGTGGGGATGCAAATAAATCATTTCAAATTCCAGCATTTGGGTCTTCCAGCCTTCCGGTGGTTGAGAGTGATAGATCTTACAAACCCGCCCATTGCAAGCGATTCTACAGTGAATCGGGGTGCCCGTTTGGTAACAACTGCATATATATTCATAATGAGGAAACCAAAACCCGGGAACAATCAGCAATAATTGTGGGTCCCGTATCAGGTGGTGGATTTCGGGCTGGAGCTGCATCGAGGAATTGTGGACAACCGCCAGCAGCAACACCACCATTAGCACCAGTACCGCTAGCACGAACGGTGTCTAATTCAACCATGAAGCCTTTGAATTGGAGAACAAGGATTTGTAACAAGTGGCAACGAACTGGTTATTGCCATTATGGAAGCCAGTGTTTTTTTGCTCATGGGGAAGCAGGTATAGTTCAATTTAAATAAAATTTTATTTTGTATAAGCTAATAATCTTAAATTGCCTTATGAGTTTATATGTTTATGCTGGATATTATAATTAAATACTTGTGTTTGCTAGCTTGAATAATACTTGTTAACCATGAATAGATTGAGTTTCTATATTGAGTTATTGACTAAGATCTAGATACAAAGATTGCTAATTTATATGCAATTGGCAATTATCTTCTAATGCTTTTGTAATAGATCCTTGAACTTGGATATTCTTTTGCTTATAGAGTTATAGTCAATAAATATCAATGTTAAAAAGCATGTATAGAAAATCTCTGATGGAAGTCTGAAATTGACAAATTGATTGTAGATATTTCGAAATAATTTGATGGAAATATGTTCTTAGGAAACTCCGAGGTCATCACACCTTAAAAGCATTCTTTGTGAATTGTGAGTATAGTTTGGTCTGCAGACATTGCAACTCTGTTTTATTTTTATAAGTATTGAATGACCATTTGACTTTTATATATGATACGATGTACCAGACTATATGATTACACCGTACAGCGTTCTGAATTGGTGTTCCAAATTACCCCCCCCAAATCGAATTTTAGAAATGCACGAACCGCATACCTATTTTCGATCCGCGTACCGCGATCCAGGTGACTATGGTTGAGAATTATGTTTATGCGCAAATCCCCAACATAAAGTCAAATAAATCATATAAACATGGACATAATTCAATCCGATAGATTTAATATGATTCCATCATATGCTCATGAAGTCATGTTGTTTGACATGCTTTTGACTGTGAAATGACTAAGCCTGGCTAAACGGGCAGGTTGTGTCACGCAAGCTAACGGGTCAAAACAGTTATAAAAATTTTCGTAATGGATTGGGTTTAAAAAGTGTTAAAAAGTGTAATAAGATTTGACAGCAATTTATCATTTTAGCTCATGCAAGTTTGACAACTATTACAGGACAGTTAAAGTTTTACCTCTGGTTATATTGAAACCAATAATTTAATTAATTTTGTTGACAGAACTGCAACAATACGGTGGTGGAACTGTTGGCAGAGGCACTAATCCCATTAACCAACCGCGTATGGTTCCAAACCTTGCAGCAACGGTTCATGTTGTTACACCATCTGGTTCATCTGCTGCTCATGCAGGTGGTTCAGGAGAGATGTCAGGTGCAGTGCAGAGAACCATCCCGAGTTGGAAGGTTCCTAAAAAAATTAATCGGATTTATGGCGATTGGATTGATGATGATGATGAGTAAGTTTTATTAAATTCAAATGTGTAGTTTCGGATTGTTGACTTAATATGGTTAGAGCTTTGACTTTATGCAAATTGGATGGTTTTACTTTTAACCGGTTTCCTGAATTTAATTGCTGAAATTTTTGGATTTAGAGGTTTTATTTTGTATATCTGAGCTGAGGGTCTCTCTGAAGCAGCTTATTTATCCCACTAGGATAAAGGTAAGGTCTGTCTTTATCATATCCTTTTAAGACTCTACTGATCTAGTGAGAATATACTAGGAGTGTTTGTTTGTCTGTTTATTTTTTATGATATTTGTTCTCAAAATTGTGATGTCAATCAAAATTGCAAGTGCCGGTTGAAGCGGGAACACTGTTCTTTGTTTTCTATGTGAGCGGTGGCGGGGAAGCTAGCAAAACACCACCACCACTGCCCTTAGAGAGCACAAATGCACAAAATTCAACACAAAACTACAATATTTATTGCATTAAGCACTTGAAATTATGGGTATAAACATACTTAACCATCCTTTAGTGACATATTGACACTTGATCAAAACAAAAAGTCTGGCTTATTCACAATGAGTATTAAACAAATATCTACCACTTGAATATGATCTTTTCGCACCAAAGAGGCTCACATCAACCAAGTTCAAACCTTTGCTATTTCCCTCCAAAACATTTTTTCAACGATCTGATCTGATATCATCCCAAACCTTTGCTATTTCCCTCCAAAACATTTTTCGAGGATCCGACATCATCCCGTGACCCAACATCTTGTCGTGTTGTATCTTGTGATCGATTAAAGACCAAAACTTGAGCTATTGGAACTTGAATTTGGCGCAAATTTTCCATAGATTTTGATCTTTTATAATTCACTAGACCCTCTTCTCTAATCTCAAATGCCACATCTCTTTCTCCTAAATCGGTTCTCACTACTGGAGGTGGCGCTGGCGGTGATGGTGAGACAGGCGGTGAAGATTTAACATCACAACGTACATTTGCTCTACATAACGGGCAATTCAAGTGAGTTTTAAGCCAAGTGTCAATACAATAAACATGAAATGCATGACTACATTTTGGTAAAAGCTTAATGCTTTCATCTTCTTTAAACTCCCCTAAACAAACCGAGCAATCTGTGCACGAAACCAAACCATCTTCTTTCTTGTACTTATAAACCGGGATCGATTTAACAAAAGCTTCATCCAAACCTTTACCTAAAACAAGCCACGGTACATAAACCGAATGATCATCAGCTTGATCATGAGTTTCTTGATCAACAATCTGTCTTCTTACCACCATAGATGATTCATTGTTTCTTGAACAATATCTCCACATTATAAAGTAGTAACCAATCAAGAAACAAAAGCTTCCAATAAGGGTAATAACCACCACCGTCACCGGTGAGAGGGTGGCACCACCCAAATCATTTTTAGGTTGCGGTGGTGGCGGTGGTGGAGAAGGGAGGATGATGTATTTACACCACTTTGTGCAGGATACCGTGCAAATCTTCTGAGAACAATCTTTATTAGGGTTTATAATCGGAATCCATGTTTTCGGATCCTTTAAAGACCCCATAACAGCAAAACTTGTACACAAAAACCCTATTTGCAGCTGAAATATACATTAAAAACAAGCGTTTTGGCAAGATTTAATACTCTAAACGCATACCATGCTCTTTAAGCTTTAAGGAACCGTTAACAACATGATCCATGACGATTTGAAGCTTGCAAAACAGATGGGCTTTTAACTTTTAAGTAAAAGATGGAGATAACATAAAGTTATAAACAAGATCATGGTTGCAAAAGAAAATCAAAGCAAAGAATGTGTTTTTAGCTTTTGTTATTCTTCACCTCAATTTTCTTGTTTGTTGGTTAGAAAGTTGTGTAAGTAATCAATGTATGTTCATTATTAGTTATAGAAGGCGAGTAGTAGTTGGGATTTAAATTTAGTCCTAGCTTCTCTTCTTTTTTCTATAAAAATATAATATTTGGTTTAGCATTTAATTTAAAAACTTTTCCATCGAATTAATAACTAACAAAAAGTTTTACGTAAATATTTTATTTTACTTTGTTCTTCGTGAGTTTGAAGTTTGAACTATAACCCATGTCTCCACCTAATAAAATAAAAATATTATTATTTTTTTTTTTTTGAAAGAGCAACTTTATTAGAAACAACCTAACCCGAAAACCGGGAAGGGAAAACACACAACAGAAAAGGGAAAGCTACATAAATACAAATTTACACCAATTAACTTATTTAATATCTTTGTATATGGACCTATTTTTAAACCAAAAGAAGCCCAACGTTCTTATATTGCCAAAAACGTCCTCTAATTTAACTTGCTTCCTCGAAAATCCGAGCTCGTTCCTCGCTTTCCAAAGGCACCAACAAGTTATGATGATGATACCTTGAATAATCGTCTTCTCAGTTGCACCACCGTGGAAGTGACAAGAGAAGTCAAGAAGGTATCTGAAGGAGAACGCGAAAAAATTAGGAATGTGACACCACATGCTGATCTTGAGCCATAGAACGGATGAGAAACTACAAGCCATGAGTATCATGTTGTTTTATGTTTATATGATAGTGTATTTTGAAGTTTGAATACGGCCGGGTAAGCAAATAGATTATTAATGTATCTGTATTTATATTTTATACGTATGTATAGATCAAGAGTCAAAACGGTGAACAGTCGTTGAGTTCAAAGTCACACTTATCAAAAAATTAGCATACTCTCTTGTTTGGACCAGTTGGATAGTTTTTAAGTGTTCATTGCTCGATAACCTTATTCGACCTAACATACTTCAAATTCTTTGAACAAATCTACTCTACCAGTAATACTCGAACATTTAATTAAAAACATTAGATAAATTTGATACGTTAAATATATAAAAAACTTACGTTACATAATATATATATCAACGTCCTCAAGAAATAGCTTTCTTGTAAACTTAAACTTTATTTTTCTAAGTCAGACTTTTAGGTGATCCAATTCAAGAAATATGAGTTCACCATCACACATAAAACCTCGAGAAAGTGCTTTCTTGTAAACTTTATACATACTTTTCTTTTTTGAAGTCCAATCTTTAGGCGATTTTCTTCATGAAACATATAGCCTCAAGATGGTTTCTGAGCTTTTTATTTTTTTAAAGTTTTCTGCTGACTTTAAGATTCTCATGAAACTTGTTAAATACAAATAACGTCACATTTGTGAGTTATAAGTTATAATAGTTATTTTTAATTGGTATGTTAAAGCATACAGCTAAGATGGGCCAGAACGACTCCTATTTGGGTTTTATTTAATTTGCGACCAAAATTGACTCGAAGACTCTATGAAGTTGTTTTCATCGGGCTGTTTATTAAAAAAAAAAAAAGTAGTTTTCATGGGTCCATAAATAAAGTGGATTGTAAGTCTGAACAATTCAAACTTGTAGAATTAAACAAAATTTATAAAAGATATAACAATCGGTTGTTCAAGTTCGTCCTACTTTATTCGTTGTACTTACAATTTAACTAGAAATAAATTAATTTATAAACATACAAGCACAAGAAATGTATAATGTACACATTCTTCCTACCAATTTTTAAAGTATATATAATTACTAGACTAGATTAGAAACCTTTATATTAGGGTGATTAAAATGAAAAAAAAAATACTAAATGGTAAAGATGTGAAATAAGAAATAGATAGTTTAAATATATAAAATATAATATATCATATCAGAAAAAAAGGAAAATATAAAACATTGAAATAAGATAAACACGAAAAAAAAATATTTTTCACACTTATAAAATTGTGACATGTAGAGCAAGTTACCTATTTTTTATGTATGGATTGGCGCATGGGGAAGGAAAACAGCGATCTTTTCTAACAAAAGCATTAGATAAAAACACAACACCTATTATCTTAATGATTCACATAAACCTAAAAATTAAACAAAAAAGTTATTGACATGTCATTAGGTAGTTACATGTTGAACTAGTAAACACCCTAAATTGCATAAGACTGGAATAATGATTTGATAAGAAATTAAATTAAAAAGATTAAGTGACTTTAATAAAACAAAATGAAAAACTTGGGTATTATTTGTGAAGGTTTCCCTCAATTTTAAGTAAAAAACATAAACTGCAATTTATATATAAACATTTGTGATATTTGCCAAAATTATGTACATAAGTCTGTATTAAAAAGGTTTACCTCACTTTTTTTTAACTTTCATTATCTCTAATAATTTTTTTGCGCCGTAAAACAACAACCTTATTGTACAACCAAAGAAAACTAGCAAGATGTTAGATCCACTAAATTAGAATAATCAAGAAAAATAACCCTAAACAACTACACCAAGCTAATAACAGTAAATAACCACCCTAACTAGCACCATAATGAGAGCACATCGAAGGAAACGTGAATTTCAGTTGAGAGTGGAGAAGTTATTTAGGTCCAAATTTACTTTTAAATTGGGCTCAATAGCTTTAATAAAATCAGGCCCAAAGTTATTTGAATGGTACTTGTCCAGTTGTTCATCTCCTCGTTTCTTCTTCTCTCTCTTGGACTCTTGGCCTTAACTCTTAACCCACTAAGCTGGTGATAATTATCTTCAAGGAGACATCTAGGTCGTTAAGATGTCTCATCTCTAAACTAGAGGTCGAGAGTTCAAATTCTGCTTAAGACAGGTATGGTGTAGATTTAAGAGTAGTTTAGATGGGTGGTGTGTTTGCTGTTAAAAAAAAAAAAGTTATCTCCAATTATTAATTTCTACAACTGAATTATAATATTATATGATTATGATGATTCTCTTAAACGTGCTTATATTAAGTTTATTTTTAACTGTATCTTTAATGACACATTCACATGCTCTTTTTTTTAACAACGAATAGTGCTGTCACCCGACTTTACCATGGTGAACAGATCAACTTTGTACTCAACAAATCACTGAAAGCGTGGCGACACCGCCCTACCAATTCATGAGTTAACACACTTTGTGGGAAAACCATTGGCTCACTCTAGAGCTTTATGTTCCGAGTGAGACTTCAACCTAAAATCTCACATATGAAAAGTACACGTAATACCATTGAGACAAATTAATACCTTAAGATTAATAACCACTTTAGTCAAATGGATACAATTTTTTTATTTTGCTTCCAAAAGTTACATAATATTTGATTATTGCCGGTTGACGGTTGCTACAAAAGATATTTATATTAAATAGAGTTTGATAGACAAGATTTTGGATTCCTATTATTGAGAAGTAATTTTATGATTATGCTGTAGTTAATACTAAAATTAGTAGTGATTTTATTGAGTAAATTTAGAAACACACACATTTCTCTAATCAATTTATATATTTATAATATATCAAATAAGTAATTAATGCTCTGCTCATCGTGTGTCACAATATTTCTTTAATTCTGCTTATTTTTAATTTATTATTCGTTTATTACTTACTTAAACCTTAATATACCTTAATGTATTATTTTATAATTCCTAAATCTTAATTGCTAACTATTTGATTTTTCTTTACTTAACCTTGAAACGTAAAATACATAGTTTTCTAACCTTTTAATAATATATATGATGTTCTAATGCAAATTAAAATGCAATCTTACAAATAATTATTAATGAATAATGCGGAATACTGCTATTCTAAAAAACACGATGCAACTTTTTAAAAAATCCAAAATTTTAGTTACTAAATATTTTTTTAAAATAAGCACAAAATTTTGTACCAAATCAAGAAAACGGAATCAAAATACTTTTACGATAGAAACCGGATGCTTTCACATTGGGGTGTTTGTCTTTCGTACGTCTCCTTATCCATGTTCAGGATCAACTTTTGTGACATCACTTATGTTTCCACTAATCTATTCCTTCGCATGACAACAGTGGCGGATCTAGACATCCGCGTCAGGGGTATCCTCTTTCTAAAAAAAAATTTTATCCGTACATT
>WOUH02000022.1:7951592-7967599 GCA_009936405.2 Stevia rebaudiana | reverse complement strand
TAGGTAAGGATAGAGATGAAGGGCCGATTTTCGGGTGTTGGTGGTTCAGTTCAGCGGTGGTATCACGAAAAAACTGGTCTAAATCAACAAAGCCGGCTGGAATTGCTTAGAAGATGGGAGGAAGTCGCCATTATTGGAAGCAGAGAATTAGCACGAAGAAAAGGAAACTGATCTGGAGTAGAAGAAGCCAACAATCTTGTTTGTATCCAAGAACCGCCCATTAACGCCAATAGAAAGAAAGCACTGTAGCTAACGGGTTGTCAATTGTTATTAAGAGTAATAGATTCTTTTTATCATATAATGGACAAATAGTTTATTAGTTTAGTTTGAGGGTATTTTAAAAGTAAGAGTAAAAATATGATAAATTGATCATTAAAAAAATATACGAGGTTGTTATCATAGTGATATAAAGATAAACCAAATTTCATTTTCTTTTAAGCATCTATAAAGGTTAAGAATTATGATGACATTCACAATTCAATTTGGCTCTTCAAGAGGGTGAAACAAAACGTAATTAAATAAGCACAAACTTGACCTTTCATTTTTTTTTGAGTACTCCATTAGTTTCATGATACGATTGATGATGCCTCTAAAAATTTATACGCAACTAGTTTCATGGTTACGTTTTATTACAAAAAAAGAATTATTTTACGTTTTATTAAAATATATAAGAATTGTTCTTAAAAGAATAAGGAATAATATATATAGCTAAGATTTGCTCCCATCAATTTCTTTTCTCAAAGGCTACAAACTGTTATAGTGTGATTACACTTGTAGGTGTTGTAAGGAACATAGCGCGCGGTATGCGAAAGCGAGACAACACATAGGACGATTGATCACCTAGCATAATAGAAATAAAAAGCACACAATATTTTACGTTATCCGATCGAGGTGGCATACGTTCACGGACTACAGCTAGGATTTACAAGTACACACGTTTAATTAACTCGGGACCAAGAAAGAAGAAACTAAGTAATAAGGACATTAATAGAAGATTATAATCGTACTCAATATATATCACTATTGGTAAAGCCAAGCTAGGGTCTGAGCATGTTAAGATGTAGACAACATTACATATATCCCGTAGTAATAGAGAGACTGTTTACAGTAAGACTATTGACTCATTATGCTTGAATAACCGTCTATCGTATGAACCAACTTAACACTTTTAACGTTATTTTCACAAACGTAAGTAAAATGACGTTAAAATTAAGGCAATATTACATTTTCCACAAATCGATCTTATATATACACATTATATGCGCACACCACAAACATGACTTATATTTAAAAAAGGTATTAATCATATTTTCTTATTTCATTTGGTAAAGTAATTCCACTTAAATTGATAAATAATACAATTTCTTATATTTTTTGGAATGACTTGTTACCTGTTAAAGTTATTACAATTTTATGGTGTGCTATTTAATGTCTAAAGATATGTACACTGGATAACTTCCTTTTGATAATATAAGATGCTATGGACATCTAAATAAAGTAACTTTAGATAGTTCATATTTTTCGTTTCATGTAATAATAGTTGACATGCTATATACACTTCAACAAAAAAATCACATACATAGTCTTTAAATATGAGATAATTGTGCTATTAAGAGCATTCACGTTTGGATCTTTCTAATTTATGTGAGTGAGTTCTTTATATTATAGAGATTGGTTGAAAGTTGTTGTGAGTAGAGAGATATAAAAAAACTGATGAAACTAGTAAATATAGAGAAACATTGTTAATTAAAGTAAATTGGTGAGAGAAAAAGGTAATTATAAAGGTAAAAGAAGTTTTATTTAATTGAATAGGAGAGAGAAAAACGTGGTAAAAAATCATTATTTAATTGAATAGGAGAGAGAAAATGTAGTAATTTTTAGTGAATTATAAAGATAAAAAAAAAATCAAATGTGAATGCTCTAATAAACGTCTATCATTGATTTCACAGCTTAATATATTTTAATTATTTTATTAAAACTTTTACTACAATTTTCTTGTGCAGTTTTTAAGGTGTAAACGAGTCCAGAAAAAGTAGACTTTCTATTATTCGATTTACAACTTTTTTGTGTTTATTCGGAAAACATATTTTTTTTTCTTAGCACAAGTTGGTTAAATGGTTGATTTAGTAATTTTAATAGAACTTGAAAAAACGACCCTAAACACCTCCAAAAATCCAAAATCTCCCCTCAACTGTTCTGTTTTTCCGGCACCAATCGAAGATTTATAGAATCGCCGGAAAGTGATGACGATCTCCGGCAACAACGTCCATGCATCCAAACAAACCCTTATCTTCTCATACGGAACTCTCAAACAAGGTTTCTCTAACCACAAGCTAATGCAAGAACTAATCTCTCGAAACGATGCAGTTTTTTTGGGCAATTACATCACCGACCTCCAGCTCCCACTCGTCCGAGGTCCGTACGGCGTACCGTTTCTTTTGAACCTTCCGGGGACATCTCGTCACCGTGTTCGCGGCGAGCTTTATTCCGTTTCGGATTCCGGCATTCAACGCCTCGATGTGCTTGAAGGCATCACCCTTGGACACTACGAGCGGCTTCCGATCACAGTTCGGCCGGATGTTTGTGATACCGTCGACGGTGGACATCGATTGGTTGTAGATGCGGAAGCGTATTACGCACACCGGAGTTTTGCGGAGGATATGTGGCGGAGAAGTGGACAGGTAGGGTTTGAGTCGTTTAACGATGAGGTAGCCAAGGGTTACGTGCGGAGGGATTTGAGGCCGAAGGATCGTAGTTTCCGTGAGCAGATTACGTTGTTTTGTTCATTGAATTAAACCGAAAATATGAGGTTTGAATCCAATTCTTCTTGTATGCGAATTTCATGTTCTTCGAATTTCGTTAAGCAATTTCAATGCTTTTTGGTTTGATTTTGGAGCTTAATTTCAGGAGATCTGAGCAATTATTCGATAATGATAAGATTCTGCTCCATTTCCTATAAATTAATCCTATGGAAAAGCTTCAAAAAGCATTTTAATGTCTTTTCTGACAGTTTCTGGTACGAGCAAATGAGCAATGGAAGTTGCAAAGTGGTCTGTATAAATCATCATTCAAGCTTTCAGCATTGATGACATTATCCTGTGATTTCAAATCTCACAAGATTACCGTGTAAGTTTAATTTAATGATGAAAACTTTGACATAAGCTCATTGATTTGTATTTCTGTCGACACCTTCCTTCACTGTTAGTTTGAAATAGAAGTCACACTTATGTTTTACAATCAAAATCTTGTTAGTCAAGAATACGTATGCTGATTTTGTGTTAGTTCATATGACATGCTTTAAGAATCATGTAGCCATCAAAATTACAAAATATGAATCATCAACAATATTATCAATTTCTTCATTGACAGCCATTTATTTTTACACATACTGCAAACAATAGCAGCTAAACACAAACTTCATATATTACATCACACGTGCACACATAACAACTTACTACAAATCTCACATGCTTATTTTAGGACAAACACAGTATCTTTAACTAGTTTATACCAGAAACCGACCAAATTCATATCTTTTTGTGACATTTTTACGACAATTCAACTCAAGCACATACAACTCTCACAGTATTTGTTTCATCAATCACACAAATGCAACCTTCACCGCACTCAAAATAGGTTTTGCCAGCATCAGGACCATCGGTTTTAGATACAACACATGACCAACCTTCACCACACTCACAAAACGCTTTTGATGTTGCAGAAATCTCTAATTTTTGTTGCACCACAGTCCACAGTTGTCTCACTGCAACACCATTTAGAGTTATTTTAGATTATATATTAAATAAACGAACTTCGAATATTAAAAAAAAAAAAACGTACGTGACACATGTGCAACCGCTGCCACCACATTTTGCAAACGGTTTGCCGATCTTTGATGGGTCGGTTTTGGTTATGGTGCATTTCCATCCTTCTGTACACTTGCAGTTTGGCTTGTTATCAGTGCTGTATAATGAATAAGGTATTTGTAAATAATAATAATTTTATTAGAAAATTATAAGTAGTTTGAAAAGACTAAATGAATAAAGAATACCTGGGAGAAGTTTGGGTCACACTCTGAGACTCCATATTTCCCTGAAGTTGGTTATTGTGTCTTATGGTATTTATCACCACTTACTTGAAGTGGAAGATTTGTCATCTTTAACCTTGTTAGTGTAAAGTAGCCCTCTCATATTTATTTATTTATTTTCATATTACTATTACTATTACTATTACTATTACTATTACTATTACTATTACTATTACTATTACTATTACTATTACTATTACTACCCGAGGGTTGAAGCGCATTCGGTACAAAACTAAGTGTAAGTAGAAATAAACACTAAAAATTATCTATAGATGATATTTCAAATTGTTACCTTCTAAACACTTGAATATAAGACCTTTTCATCATCTCTGATCAGAATTATACAACCCATGTTTAGATTTGTTCAATTAATGGTTCAGTTACTCAAAATTATTGCTCAATTAATGGTTAGATTTGTTCAATAAGATTTGAAAAGCGCAGACCCTATGCAATTGAATGTTTGCTTTGTTCAAATACTCGATCAATCAGCATCTACCAGATGCTAAATTGGAATAGGGTTTAGTCATGTGTTACAGATGATCAAGTCAACAAGCCGCAAAATGGTCGGAAAATATGGCGATCTTTGACTTTAATAAGTCTCATTATTATATTATTTTATTAAAATAATAATAATAATAATAATAATAATAATAAATTCTGTTGGAGTGCAAGAGTGGTGATTATTAACATGAAATTAATCTCAGCCTTTAGGTTCAGAAATATAAACTATTCATTAGAATGGTTATGTTTAACATTTCAACTTGATTTGTTTGTATGTGTTCACCAATCTTAAACCTTTTGATTTGGAAAGATAGTGCTTGTATTTTGATTTAGATTTTTCATAAGATTTCTTTTTGTGTATGTTTTGTCAATTACGAATTTGATATTACTTGTTAGTTTTAATGTTATTTTTGGGTAAAAGTTTTTGGTGGAGTTTGATTTGTAAACATGTCATATTCATCCATTTAAAATATTGATCGAGCTTGGAGTTCGGCAGACCCTCTTAACTCGCTTAAATATTCTAAGTGTGTTTGGGTTAAGGTTGATGTCCTTAACATGAGTAAATATGTAGATCAACTTTGAGTTATTCAATTCTGCCAACCACTTTAAATCGCCAAACTCCCATCCTAACACATTAACACCTTTGCTTAATATCTCTCGTCTGCTACCTATAAATCAACCAATCACGTCTTCTACGTTCTCCAACAACAATGTTGTGTCTCTTCAGTTTCCTTCGTGTGATTGCTGCTATGGTCTTCTCTTGTGGAACCTGAAAATGTTAATTTTCCTCTACTTAAAATCTAGCTTTGCTAATATGTCCTCCGAAAGTTTGCCTATGTTGTTTAGATAAATTAGCTTAGACTTTGATGAAAAATAGTGTTTGGTTAGCCAGCTGGTAAATTTACATATTTGGTAGGGGTTTTAGACATTAGCTAATTTTTACTAGTTAAAATAAGACACTTAAAAGTAAGAACAATAAATAGAAACATTTAACTAAAGTTTGTAGGACTTTACCCTTTGAAGGGAGTCCTTCCAGAAATTCTCGATAGCTAAGGGAGACCCAAAGCCAAAGAGGGGGTTTGGAAATAGTTTTCAACCAGCAATTGACACGCCTCGGTTATTACCTCATTAGCTGTGTCATTGCCCCAAGCGCAAAGATACTAGCATTGTCACCCTAACCTCTCCTTTTATACACCATAATCTATGTTTCCTTTTTTATCTTTATCCGATGTGGGATTTTAGATAGGGGTCATAAAGTTGAATACTTGAATTCTTTCATTTTTGTGTTTCTTTCCATACTTTAAAATCTTGAAGAAAATTATTTTGTTCTTTAGTAATTATTTATGCTTTTAACGTCATACTATTTTGATTGTTGATTTGTTGTTGAAAAGCACTTACGTCTTAAATTTGGTTTGTTAAACATATTATGCAAGCAATTGCACGGTCAATCCAGGGTCATGTTGTAACATTGATTCGTAGAGTGAGTGCATCATTTGTATTTATTCATGTTCTCTTTTTTTACTCCGCATCGCATCAACTGCAACAATGCAATCTTAGAATGGTTCTTTGTTGAACGGTCTTTGTTATTATCTAACACGTAATCAACCATAAACCACAGGCGGTGTCTTTTTATGCCTTTTTTTTAACTAAATAAATTGATGTCCACGTATATTGTTCCTATTTTTTGTTGTTATCATGTGGCCGTTATTGCCTAACCTTTAATCAATCACAAAAGTGGAGGATTTGTCTTTTTTTAACCTTTTAATCCAAATCAATGTCATTATATATATCTTCTTTTTTATTATGTGGCTGTTATTACCTTACCTCCAATCAATCATAAAAGAAAGGGGAAGTGTCCATTAATCTCCCACTATATTTGTTCTGTTGTGCATCTAAGTCCAGTGATTAATGTGGGCTTGTATGCGGGCCTTGAGGTTACACTTTAATTCTAGAGGTGTTCAAAAAAACTGGTTCTGGAACCGGAACCGGTGGAACCGAACAGGCAGTTCCTCATCGGTTCCAGAAGCTAACCATAACTGGTTTTTTCGGAACCGGTTCCACCAAGAACCACCAAAACCGGTTAGGAACCGGCCAAAAAAACCGGTTAAGAACCGGTCAAAACTGACAAAACACTGCTTAAAACCAAAACCAAAACCAAAAAAAAAAAAAAAAAAAAAAAAACTGGTTAGGAACCGGAACCGGTTCCTTTAGAACCGGTTTTGACTTTTGTTGACCGAATCCATAACCGGTTTGGAACCAACTCTGGTTAAAAAAAACCGGTTTGATCACCTCTACTTTAATCCCCTCCTAACTTCTGTGACTGCCATGGGCCTATTGGTCTGAATGGGCCTCGGCAAGGACCTATGGAACTAACCTGACACTGTAATTGGGCCCATATACATGGCATACAAAGTGGCATTGGGCCTATGAGTTAGACTGGGCTGCCTGTGCCTAGGTTCGGTGCTTAAGATGTCTGATGGGCCGACTTCAAGTTGTAGCTGAACATGTTGTAGAAGATGGATTGTTTCCATACATGGTAACTATGAAATGGGCTGTCTACGGAGTGATTCGGCTTCAGCCAATTTATTGAAAATATGAAACCATTTGGTCTGTTTTTTTCCTCAAAATGTTGGCCGCTATTTTGGTTCGCTTTTGGTTAATTGGTTGTTTTGCCACATTTTAAAATTAAGGGAACTAGGTTACCGCTAAGTATTTTTAAATTTAATGTTTACGTGGATAATGCAACAATCATCGATGTGTCTTTTTAATTCAAAAACTCAATAAACAACTATTGGATTAAATTATAGACCGATTCACGTAGGCCATCCATCGTCTCATCGATGTATTCCCCAAAAGTTCAATTTCCCAAACCATTTTCTCATCAATCAATTAGTTAGAGCGATTCTAGAGGCAATTCATTCAATTTGTTCAATCCATTCAAACTCTAATAAACCGTCAAGTGTATTTGTCCTTAATTTTGTTGAATTGGTTTATGATTTTCGTTTAGAATCCAAGATTAAATGGGGGGTTTTTAATTATGAAACTTATCGTGGTTTTGAAATGCGATGGAATTTCAAAGCAAGAATGTATGTAGCTATCAAATTGGTTGAATTGCATTTTTTTTTTTTTACTTAACTAATAATCAAATGGTGAGGTATTAGACTGAACAAGATCTGTTATCAATTGTTTTTTGCTCAATTGATGCACAAGAACTTTGAAGAAGTGAGATGAGTTTGGTAAAGGCACATGATCGATTATCAAGAACACACGATAGTTGAATATCTCCAATATTATTGAATCAAAGAAAAACTAACTAAAAACCTTGTTGTGGGACCTTATCACCGACTTGTGATAAGCCCGTAGTCGGGAATTAAACCCAACAATTAGATGTTGTGGGAATAGAAACTCTACAGGGAAGAATTTATCAAAAAAGTGTTAGGGTGGAGGGAGTGGTACCCTCTCCCACTAAACTACCATCCCAAATTACCCAATCAAATTATGTCACATCAAATGCTCAAACTACCCTCTATTAGTGGCAATGGTACCCTCCCACTACCCTCTCACTTTTTATTCACAAGTACCACTCTTGAAGCACAAGGTACCACTTGTGAAACTACCCTCCATTTAGCCGATTCGGCAAAAAGTTGCCGAGGATCCTTGCCGTTGCCGTTGCCGTTGCCGTTGTGGCGGCGGTGTTGCCGTTCGGCAAAAGTTGCCGATGCAACTACCCGAAGCCCACTCCCTATACCCTTAACATTGACTATTAATTTCTTGATAAATATATTCAATACACTATCGAAATAAAATAAATATATTAAATGTATTTTAATCCACGTCAGCATTGAAAGTTGAAAGATGAAGTTTATCTGACAGATTATCAATTAATGGAACAATATGAAACTTAATTAATGTTCAAAGTTACTCCTTAGATTAACTAGATTTTGTTATTTTTTTTAATTAACATAATAGGTAATTGAAGACCTTGTAAAAACTTTTTTATGTATTTGGTGATTAGTACAACATATTTCTGCTTTTAGGGTGGTAAATGATTTTGAGTGTGTATGGTGGATAGTGATACTGATTGACTACTTGACTTAATATCCTTATTGGATGTAATCAATAATTGAGTAATATCACATAGGAAGGAGCTATAGTGGTCACATTAAGATGGGTTTTTGGTGTCTCCAAATACAAGCTTTCATCAATACCAAAAGTGCATCATCTTTTCATTATTAATTGTTTGGTTTTTATAATTTATATTAATATGAATTATGTTTCTTTCTAATGGGTTTGAGCTTATTAATCTATTACGGGTTTATTCCGTTATGCTACTATATAAAGTTGCAATCATACATTGGTGGTAACACTAGTACAAAATTGTGCATTTGTAAAGAAAATCCGTGATAGAAATAAGGGGTTGCTACTTTTGTCAAAAAAGGTAGTGTTACTATGTTGTGATGGAAGTAGCAACCTCTCGCGTGATAGAGTGTTATTGCCAAGATCTTAAAAATAAACTTTATATTATTTTTGTTCTCAGATTTTTGTACGTGTTGTTGTGAAAGGTCGCACAACTAGCATTATCATACACACCACTATATTTGAATTGTTTCGACTTGTAACCATAGTATATTAAGTTTAACACATGTTGATCAAATATTTGATAAATTGTAAAAAAAATTACAAATGAAGTGAGAAAGGAAAAGTGTCTTCCAAGCTATACAAGAAAACAAGCCTTGGGAACTTCCAACTTGAACTCCTTTGATAGGATATTTATAAATATCTTTTTAGATAAAATTATTTAATACATATGTTCTATTTGGATAACTTCAATTCAGACTCTTTTAATTGGTTAATAATTTAACCGTGATTATGATACAACAATCTAACGTTAAAAGTAAACCAATTATTGGTAGAAAGCATTCAAAATTGTGAAATATGTAAGTTTTTGAATGGTTGAAGAAGATGATAAGATGTGGGTGACAGCAAAAATGCACCATGCGCATTGGCTATACACCTATGGTGCGCTCTAGATCTCAAGTGAGTGCGGAGGAGGGTGGAGTCTGGACCAAACACGGGTTCGTTTTGTCAAACCCAACTACACGTTTTAGCATGTGCTCACTCACTCACCCAATGGTATTATACTTTTGGAATGTCTATAAATTGCACTTTGATTTCATTGTTGTTACTCAACTTTCCCAAAATGGCTCATCGGAAAGTTGTTTTTAGTGTTTTCTTGGTCTTTTTTTGCATTGGCGTTTGCTCCGCCGCTAGATCACTTTTCAATTATGAAAGTGGTGGCGGTGAACATGTAGTGCCTGGGTATGGAGGTGGTGGTAGTGGGTATGGTGGGGGAGGTGAACATGGAGGCGGATATGGTGGTGGTGGTGGTGCTGGTGGCGGTGGAGGACATGGTGGATATGCTGGTGGAAATGAGTATGTTCCTAGTTATGGTGGTGGTGGTGGTGGTGGTACAGGAGGTGGTTCAGGGTATGGTGGGTATGGAGAGCATGGTAGTGGGTATGGTGGTGGAGGTGGTGGAGGGAGTGGAGGTGGTAGTGGTGGATACTATGGAGGTGGTGGGGAGCATGGAGGTGGGTATGGTGGAGGTGCAGGAGGTGGTACTGGTAGTGGGTATGGAGCCGGGGGTGGGAACAGTGGTGGGTATGGTGGCGGAGGTGGAGGTGGACATGGTGGTGGAGGCGGTGGAGGAGCCGGAGGAGAAGGTGGATATGGTGGTGGTGGTGGAGAAGGTGGCGGTGCAGGTGGTGCAGGCGGGGCCTATGGCGGTGGTGCATATGGTGGAGGAGGTGGTGGTGGGTCGGGAGGTGGCGGTGGTGGTGAACATGGAGGAGGTGGATATGGTGGTGGTGGTGGAAATGGCGCCGGTGGTGGTCACGGTGGCTATATTCCATGATCGCGGAGTTACATGTAATATAATTTCTATCATTATGATCCTAAAAATAATTAATATTGTGGAATCTTTATTGTTTTGAGTTGTATGCTTATAAATTAATTCAAAGTATGATGCAATCCAATCTTTAATTTGTGTAATAACTTAGTGATCAATCAATTTATAGTGTGAATCATATCGATTTGTAGTGTGAATAAACTAACATACCTTGTAAATTACACGAAACAAACTACACTAAAATTTCTTTCATAGCTAAAAAATTTCATTCATAGCTAAATTAAGCTATACTTTTATGATTTAAGAAGAGTGAGATGAGGTTAACAGCATATCTGCTACCAAGGAGATAGTGGTTTTTACCAACTGAGACTCTCGCCTCATATGTATAATATCAACACAAACCGCTGTATATTATTTGTACTTTATTGTGTTTATGTGTTGTATCTAGTGATCTTTATTATCTTTTAAAATTTCAACTTTTCAAACTAAATGGTTTTTATTGAAGTTTAAATAATCATTTTGTCCTCATATGTGTTGTACATGAGAGTTTAACACATATCAGCACCAGTTAAATTTTAGAGTAAACTACTATTTTAATTTACTATGGTTTTAAAAACCAACTATTTTGTTAAAATTTTTAGTTTCTAAGTTTTAACGAATCATGTCCAATGGTTTGAATTCTATAACTGTTTTAGTCCAATATTATTATTTTTTTGTTTAGACTCCTACTCATGAGGGATGTTATGGTTATGGTTTTATTTTAAAAAGATAAAAGTATGACACATGACAACATAAGTTTCTTATTCTTATTTATTAGATGTAAATATGTATCTGCAGGTTAGTAATCTAGGGAAGTTATATATCCATATTCATATACAAGCAAGTCAAACCCGACCAAAAACTAAGTAACTTAGATATATAATCAACTTATTGTGAAACAAAATCACCTCCTTAGATCTTGGTCGCCAATAAAAAAAAAATATAGTATCTTTTATCTTTATGTTTGATTTTATTTTAGTACTAAAAACGCCCTTAAAACATTCAGGAAAAAAAAACAAAAAAATGAAAATAGTCTTAAAAATGTAATACATATTATATAAACTGGCAGCTGCTGCATAAAAATTAAAATGTACCCACTGAATCCGATGACACTTTGTAGCTAACTCTCTACATCTTAAAAACCAAGAAAACATCACAATAGTAAAAACACTTTCTTTTCACCCTTTACACATAACACTTTTTTTCATAGGGGTATTTTTGTAACTAACACACTTGTTTTTCTCAAAGGACTCTGTCTTGGAAATCATTCATAAAAGTCGAGGCTATCGAGCTCAGTTTCTTTCCTGTTTCTCCCGCTATATTCTTCAAAGATGACATATCCTGTTGTGCCTGAAATTCCAAAACAAATTTCCAAAATCAACCTCATTATCAGACCCGTTTTCAGATTTAAACACCCAAAGCGATTGGATCAATCAATACCTGGAACGATAGTCGGTTAATTAGGTCACTGGCACTAAGATCGAGGTTAGAATTGTCCGAATTGTTACCAAATAGATCAGCACTTGAGATAGCTGCCGACCCCTATATTATTAAATAAAACAAAAATATTCGAGTCAGCCTTCAAAACATTACACGAATGATACCCCTTTGGTTTGGAGTTTGGACAAAGTAACAGGTTTGAGTACTAGGTTTCAAAAGTAAAAAACTTATTGTGTTTTGCATTTTATAACGAGTTTGGGATTTACAGCTAACTTTTCCAATAAATTACGGTGAAATGACCAAAATACCCTTTGACTTTTTAGATAGTCAAGGTCAAAGGGTATTTTACTCTTTTATCTACCCTGGTCTAAAGGAAAAGTTAACGGAAGTTAGCTTTAATACCCAAACTTGTTAGAAAACTGAAAACACAAACCAAAAAAAATTCACACTTTTAAACATTGGTACTCAAAGTTGTTATTGTACCAAAACCACATGGATCCACTGTGTAATTAAATCTATTAAAATTATATTGAAGATTTGATACATACTTTAAACTTATCAAGTCTTGCTTGACCATCAAGATCAGCTTTCTCATGGTCCCCAAAAAATTGCGAAGAGGAAATAGATTTTGCATTTGAAAACTTCTTTCTTGCTTCATCAGTTTCCTCTATCTGAATAAATACCGAAAATATTTTAATAAGATCATCTTATATTCATTTGATTATAAACAAACGATAATATAATATAATAAATTATTGCTGACCTGGACTTTTGGTTCGGTAGTTTTCTTGGAGAAACCACTATCCATACCATATTCAGCAAAGAAACTGGATGACTTAGGTGGCGCAACATGACTCAGCGTGTTCACGCCACCTGGACCACCAGTCTCCACAGTTTGAGAACTATCCACGTACTCGAAGCGAGAGATGTGAGGTGTTGCAGCTGATGTGGATATGCCACTTGCTGATGTGGACACTTGTACAACTGGCTCTTCAGGCTTCTGATCATATAGACTCTCACTTGTCTGCAAAAAATAAGAAAAATCTAAATCATATATATAATAAAATACTAGAACTAGTTAGTGTTGTTTGAGCAAAGTAACAGGTTTGGGTACTAAGGTTTAAAAGTAACAAATTTGGGGATTCGCTTTCAATTTGTAACGACTTTGGTTAGCTTCCATTCACTATTCCGTTAAAAAAAGGGTAACATAACCAAAATACCCTTTGACTTTTCACTCTTTGACTATTCAAAAAGTCAAAGGGTATATTGGTCATTTCACCATACTACCCAAACTCGTTACAAAACTGAAAGCACAAACCTCAAACTTCCTACTTTTTCTGCTTGGTACCCAAACCTGTTACATTACCCAAACCATAGGGACCATCTACGTAATTAACTCAAAATATTATTAATTTATTCAAATGTAATCGTTACCTTGGTGCTAAGTTTTCTTGCTCCAAGCCCGCTAGTTTTTCCCGGTTTTTTCGAACCAATAGGCTTCTTAACAGTAACTGTACGGATTGTTGAAGTGGTTTTAACTGAAGCAGATCCATTAGATTCGGGTTTTGCAAAAGAGGTCTCTTTTGGGGGTTCATTGACCTTGAAATCAGACGGTCCATCAAAGGGTTCAACTGTTTTGGCAGAAACAGGAGATGATGGTAAAATAGCATCTTCTGCAGAGCTTTTAGCAACTTCTTTTGAAAGTAACTGTTTGTATAATTCAGCAGCTCTAGAGGTGTATTTGGCTTCAATTTTCCCGCCATCTGTCCACCCGTGTTGCTTGAAGAAAACTTGTGCCCGATTGTTGCCACCAAAGCTCATCATCTTTAACTGATCTGGTGTCCATGAATCTAAATTGGTTGACCTGAAAAAGTTAACAGCTTTATGGGTCAAAAGGGAGATGTATTTTTGGGTGTTAGTGTTTGCGTTTTTTCATTATCATGCTACAATATGAACCTATTTCTAGATGTTTTAGTCAACTGAGATTGTAGAACATAAGATCAATCCATATAGTGAAACTAATGGGTTATACATAATTCATCAGTGATGCAAACTTAACTAATATTTATGATCCCATAACACCTATTTAGTATGAAAGCCTTTACCTTTATGCTATTAAAACAAGTCATAACACATCACAAAAAATATTTAAGATTCTACAGGCAAGGGCAGATCATCATTTCCCCCCAGAACCAAACATTCATACTAATGCAATACATGAAGAGATTTGCTACTTCAACATTTAGACCAATTCCTAAAAACCTATGACTATTGAATGTTAAACATTCGAAATGTGTTCATTAGCAGTTAAACCTAATTATTCTAAAATCAAGTAAGCATCAAATTCGCAAGAACTAGCAACCATCCCAATGCTAACTTACAAGCATAGTAAAATTCAATCGAAATTCATCACAAATTCAGTACTTTGAAGTGAACCAAAAGTAACGCAATCCTTAAATCATCCTAAAATCTAATCAGCAACCGATCACACAACTGTACCCTTAAAAGAAGGATTAGTAAATCACCTAACGAAGCTGATATGCACACCAAGGCTACGATGCGTTGCGGAACAATCAATACAGAGAAATATCCCGTAGGTCACCGATGCCCAAGTAGGATTCTTCGCGTTACAATCAAAACACATCTGACACAACAACACATCACAATAAACACAAATCAGATCAATTCAAAACAAGATTCGCATAAACCGAATCACAGATCTGACGAAATCAAATCCAAACCTTATTCTCCGATTTGGCTTTGAGCTTCCTGAAAACGGCGTTCTTGTCGGTGAAAGTATCGGAAGCCATTGGAGAAACTGGAAGCAAAAATAGTAAG
Source organism: Stevia rebaudiana (assembly GCA_009936405.2). Classification (NCBI taxonomy): domain Eukaryota; kingdom Viridiplantae; phylum Streptophyta; class Magnoliopsida; order Asterales; family Asteraceae; genus Stevia; species Stevia rebaudiana. Next base: position 7,952,786 of record WOUH02000022.1, on the reverse strand, counting down.
AGTTCCCTGGAGGAGATTACTGAATCTGAGATTTAGGAACTCCTCAGGGGAACGATAATCGATGATGGAGAAATTGGAGAATGAAATTGCGAAGAGAAATGTGGAAATTGTGAATAAATAGGGAAGAAAAGGTTATTGTTGTTTTCTGCAGTTAACGATGACATGTGGATTGGTAAGAGATATTACGGAAATGCCATTAGGATTGGTATTGTGTTATTGTCTTGTTGGTTAGATCCAACTCAAAGTGTTGTTCTTCCATCTTACTCTTGAGTAGTAATATATTATTTGGGAATTTGGGGGTTTGGTTCCGTAGTGTTGATAAAGGCGAAATAAAAGTCATCAGGTTGGTTTTAAGTGTTACATTTAACATTCTCTTACCCCAGACGGTGTGGTGATTTGGTTGAGGAGCGAGTTTTCCTGGGGTTACACCGCCGTACAGTCGTGGGTTCCTGGCTGTGGTTTGGGGCTCGGTTTCATAAACCCGAGAGAGAGAGTATTGTGTGTGGGGTCGAGGGTTGGAGATGGTATCATTCCATAGATTGATGGTCAGAAGGGTTGAAATGTTGTGACATGAGGTGACAGAATCTGATTGGTGTTAGAGTGTATTCGGGTATCAAACCCTTACCCTTAATATCTTAATTTATTTAGCTCTTTAAATGGAAGAGTTAGATCTTTCAACATGTATGACTTCTTTTGACACGTTTATTACAACTCATCAACTAGATTAACAAGTGTTACAACTTGCATTGACATGCCAACCCCTCAAATTTTAGTCACATTTATATAAATAAATTAAAAGCATTATGCATAGATTACATTATTTTAAGTGAATTAGGATTTACGAGACTAGTTTGAGACAAGTAAAATTACAAGTTTGTTTTTTAATTGAAAAAATTCAGCTCACCAACCCAATATTCATCATTTACACCCGTGGATTTTCTTTTCTTGAAGTGGATAAACACCAATTGACTGTGAGAAAAGTTATTACCATCTATACATTTAGAAGTTATGAACACTAATGAATATTATACTACTTTTGCAGTTTGATGTATGTGACAACCGTCAACTTTCATGTCCAATTTTGACTCACTTATACGTACAATTATACGTGCTATCCCATATACGTGAATTATATTCCGGAATACTTATGTATTTAAATATATAAGTAAAACTTGTCTAATAAATTGTGACGTG
>WOUH02000022.1:7927124-7941688 GCA_009936405.2 Stevia rebaudiana | reverse complement strand
ATTTGCAACAACGAATGGGTGTTGTGCTTCATAAAGTTTTTATTTTTGCCCATTTTGACCCGTTTACAAAATGCACAATCTATAGTTTATGGCTCTTGTTAGTGAGCTTGGAATTCTTGAGATACCTAAAATTCTTTGAATCATTAAGTAAATGTTTATTTTTTTGCTTTTGGTGCAATTTGTTATCTATAATGTCATTACTTGTGAGCAATATTAGTGTTCCATCATTACCCCTTTTGACTATAAACGAAAACCAAAGAACGCGTTCACAAATTTTAGTTAGGAGCTAGTTTAGGTAGTGGAGATTCGTTAACAGTACCTACTCCGGAATCAGTTAGAATCGGTGAAGATTCTTTTGTTAACAAGAAGAATAATAATGTAGCACATTATGATGATGGTGGAAAAGATAAAGGGCAAAATGGTCCTAAAATGTTGGAACCTTTGTGGGATGATGGTTATGGGACTCAAAGCTTGAAAGATTACATTGATATAGCCATGAATATGACTAAAAGTGATGGTGGACCACCTCGGTGGTTTTGGCCCGTCGCGTGTGGCAAACCTATACAAGATTCACCTGTTCTTTTGTATATACCTGGTAATTTAGCGTTCGGTTCCAACATGTTTGTTTAATGTTTGTAAGTATAAACAACCTTTTCTAATCATGATTTGATGTGATTAATTGTTTAGGAATGGATGGAACAGGAGCAGGTTTAGTTGTACATGAGAAAGCTCTTGGAAAGTGAGTTTTACTTGATGTACATCTAGTTTTTGATCATATAAATATATAAACACATATGCATGCATATATTAATATGTATATACGTAGTACATATAAGAATGTGTATAAGTTCAGTTACAAGTTTTTCAACTTGAATCGCAGGATTTTTCATGTGCAATGCTTGCATGTCCCTGCTTCGGATCAAACATCATTAGATGGTAATTATCATCTTCTCTTGCATTTATATGTTCTTATGTTTCATTAGATCATTTTAATTGCATCAAAAACCTTTATTTCCAGACATTTATGTTACACATCAAATATTTTATTTGCATGAAGGTTTGATTCAAATAGTGGAAGAAACTGTGATGATTGAACACGCGTTGTCCCGAAACAAACCAATTTATATGATCGGAGAGTCTTTTGGAGGAGCATTGGCGCTTGCGGTGGCTGCTCGAAATCCTAAAATTGATTTAGTACTCATCCTAGCAAATCCAGGTTCCCAACTTTGATCATTTCTTATTTTTTACGTTTTTTATTTTATAAATCTATATGTATGCATTTATATATTTAAATTGATTACTGGTTTTCAGCAACTTCATATGAGAGGTCACCATTGCACCCTTTAGTAGCATACATGACAACTCTCCCCGACGAATATTATGGGACATACCCTTATATCACAAACTTCCTTTTAGGTTGGTTACTATTCAAATCAATGAGTATCATAACAATATTGGTAGCCTTTTATTTCTAAAAGCATAAAACAATATGTGTGCTTTTTCGTTTGCGTGTCTTTAATCTAGTTGTTGGTATTTGTTTATTTGTTTTCAGACGTTACAAATAGTTTTTTATGAGTGAGATTTACTGTGTATGGTTATTGTTGTTGTATCATGATAGTAATAGGGTAAACCATACGTCAAGTTGCTATATCTTATACAATGCATCCTCTTACATTAAATATTTTATAAATTTACGACATTTTTTGGTTTTCAGGTGATTTTATAAAGATGGCAACGGTTAGAACGGATGGTACAAACCAATCTCCATCTCTCGTTCAGCATCTGGAACATATAATTCAAGATCTACCACTCTTTTCTGTAATAACAACCTACTATACAATGCTTACTATTTCTTGCAATTTTTACCTCTCACAATTTGTTCTTTAGTTTATACCTTTTTAAAGAAATGATAAACAAATTGATTACTATACTTTCTTTTAAATTCTCATTTTATGGTTTTCCTAATAGGTGCTGACAAAACTAATGCCAAAAGATACTCTTGTATGGAGATTTAATCTAGTTGCTTCAGCAGCTGCATACGCTAATTCTCGTCTTCATGCTGTTACAGCTCAAGTACTTGTGCTTGCAAGGTTTATTTCTTTCTCCTTTAACTAATCTAGATCATATATTAATTATCATTAGTAAAAAAATTAAGTATTTTAATTAGTTGAAAATTTGATTATTTTAGTGGCAAGGATAATCTTCTACCGAGTAAAAATGAGGCCCAAAGGCTTTCAGGATTATTGAAGCACTGCCAGATACGCGTATTTGAGGAAAATGGACACACAATCCTAATGGTATTAAGATCTTATAAGTTATGTTTCATTCCCAAACAGAATGTCTATGTACTAAACATTTATTTCAAAATACTCATTTGACTTGTCAAACACCAAAAATGTCCATTTCATTACAGACGCCGACGCCTGTGTATTTACAAACGTCCGCCCGTAAATTTACAGGCGTCACCTATCCTTTTACGGGCGTTGAATGTCCTTTTAGAGGCGTTGAATGTACTTTTAGAGGTGCCCGTAAAAGGACACATGCACTGGCGCCTGTAAAAGGATACAAACAATGTCGGTCTGGCGCATGTATTGAAGTGGACATTTTAAGAATTTTAAAAGTCAGATAGGTATATTGGGTTAAACATTTGGTAAAATGAGCATTTTAGGAATTTTTCCTTTTATATTAATAAATTCCTATACATACTTTTTTTTTTTTTTTAATTTCAGGAGAGTGGTGTTAATGTGTTATCCATGATCAGAACTACTCAAATATACCGACGTTCTTCTAAGCATGATATTTTAAATGACTTTTTGCCTCCTAGTATCACAGACTTCAGAACTACCCCTTTGGAAAACTGGTAACAAATATTCAATTTTTTTTTAAATTTTATTACAAGATATAACACTATGAAAATTAAGATATGATGTCATTAATCCAGGTGGTACCGGCTTTCAATGGGTGCAACAATGTTTTCAACAATGGATGATGGAAAAATAGTAAGAGGTCTTTCAGGGATTCCTGATGAAGGACCTCTGTTATTAGTTGGTAATCATATGTTATGGGGATTTGAAGTTTTTGCTTTTGTTATGGAGTTTTTGAGAGAAAAACAAGTTGTGCTTCATGCTTTAACACATCCGGAAACTTTTGCGTTTGATGTTAAATATGAATATATTATGATTCCATTTACTGATATTTTGAAGTTGTTTGGTGCGATTCCGGTTTCCGCTAGAAATCTTTTTCGATTGTTATCGAGAAAGCCGTACACTTTACTTTACCCTGGTGGTGCACGCGAGGCGTTTCATCGTAAGGTTAGGTGTCAAAATCTCATTCCTTTATAAACAAGTCGTTGATTCCTTTTATGGCTTAGAGTGATGATGTGTCATAATCTGATTGGTTGCTCAGCATGAATATCGATATTTCAATTTCACATGGCATCTTTTGACTTCGGTTATATTTTCGTGTAATCATCAAATGGTTATTTTTTTTAATAAATTTGGTTCCAATGGGTAATTATAAAAATCATGCTTTTGTTATATATTTTTTACTAACTTTATTTAATTTGTGATTAAAAGGGAGAAGCTTATAAGTTGTTTTGGCCTGATAAACAAGAATTTGTAAGAATGGCAGTGAAGTTTGGTGCCACCATAGTACCATTTGGAGTCGTTGGGGAAGATGACTTATCAGAAGTACTAACACACACTCATTCTTTGAATATTTACTTAATTATTGAAAAGAAAAAGAACTAGTTTACAACTTTATCTACAATGTCATAATTTATTTCCCTAGTTCAATTCTTACTTTGAGTCTCTACTTTGTTGCCAGCTAATGATTGATTATGATGAAATGAAGAGAAACCCTATTCTAAATCGGATGGTTGATGAACTAAATCGAGGGAGAACAAACGTGAGGTGATCATTTACCCTTAATTTCTTTTTGATGTGGTTTTAAATTAACTAATTATAACGGAGATTCAAACATGTACCATGCGAAATTGTTTTTTTTTTATAAAAAACAATCATTTTAGAGACGGGCTTAACTTAAGGGCTGTTTGTCAACTTCTGAATGGGTAAGTGCTCAACCAGTAAGAGGTCTGAATCATTAAGTGTTGAATCAGTAAGAGGTCTGAATCATTAAGAGGCAATATAATGCTTAAGCATTCAGAGGAAAATGTCTGACCAATTCAGATAAGAGGTCTTAACCATTCAGACTTAGTATAATGCTTAACTATTTAGAGGCAAATGTCTTAATCATTCAGACATCTGCTCGCGAAACAAACAGTCTGAACCATTAAGTGCTGAAACAGTAAGAGGTCTAAATCATTAAAAGTCTGTTACAAGGTAAACAAACACCCCCATATTCAGTTATAAGTAAGTGGTTTGACATATAAAGTTATTCAAAATAAAATGTTCAAAATGTCATCATATTGTAGTTTTGAATGTGTGCTTGCTTAATCATTTTATTTAGAAAGCTAAGAATACTATTTAACTAAAATTTTCAGTCATATTGACACAATAACACGTTAGCTTCTAGTTTTCAACCTCTATAAGTCTATTTGATGTATGCCAAATGGTCATTTGGGTGCTTGGTACTACGTAATCTAGAAGCAACAAAATGTTGGGTTGGTTGGTCAAACCGGGTACTTTTTTGTAGGTGGATTAAGTTGATTTAAAAACATTTTAATATGTATTTAATTATTTTTCTTATATCCGTTCATGCGTAAATTACAATATGTTAAACTGATACTTTACCAAGATTGGAAGTTGAATGCTTAACAAAATACAATATGTTAAACCGATCCTTTACCTCTTAGCTAGCTAAGTATTTTGATTTGACTCATCTTTGTTTTATTAACACGTATCAAGTTTATAAGACTATACGTAGTGATTTCTAGTTAAATTAACATGTAAATGTCCCATAAGCAACAACCCTATAACTAATGTCATTTAAGTGTAGTGATTTTTATAAAACAATTAAACATAAATTTATTTGCATTGAATGAAAATGTTATAATTCAAATTGGATTAAAAAGTGCATTTAATGTAAACTGTGTTTAACGTCCGTTTAATGCTTGACCACAAATCAATAGCGCCTATATATTAAATGGCAATCACGTAATGGTATTAACACCACAAAATTCCTTTTTAACGCTCATGAGATACTCCACTATGTCCAGTCTAACTAAATAGCTCAAAAATTAAACCTTAATTAGTATCGTATTACTTATTGCCCACTAACCTACTTCTTTTCCTTGTTTGCAATATTCATATGAAAGGAAGGAGATGGATGGAGAGATTTCTAAGCAACCACTTCATTTTCCTATTTTTTTGCCAAAGCTACCTGGTCGACTCTACTATATGTTTGGAAAGCCGATACGAACAAAAGGAAAAGAAAATATGTTAGATGATAAAGATTATTTGGGAGAGCTATATTCGCAAATAAAATGCAATGTTGAAAATAATGTGACTTATTTGTCAAATAAGCGAGAGGATGATGCTTATAGAGGTGTTATTCAGAGGCTAATGTGGGTTAGGGATCATGGATCTTTAGATCGTATTCCGTCATTCGATCCATAAACTTCATGTCATCATATACATTGGATTTTGGTTACATATTAAATATATTTAAATAAAAAAAACTATACCAGTATGATATATATTTTAGTTAAAAAAATATGAGAATAATATGCCCGCTTCAAAATCATGGGGGAAGTTGGTTTAAAAACTGTTTTTTCAGAAGTGAGGGTTTTTTTAGATTAAAACCTATTATTTTTATGACCTATTTATCCGTTAAACTCTTAAAAAAGTTATGTTAAAAGACAATAATGTTCTTCTCAAATTTATTATATATATGATTAAGGGCTCCGATATTATTACATATATGTAAGATTTCTTTGTAATATTGTTGTTGTCATGCTACTAAGGTCCGTATGTGTGACATCCGATCTTTCTACAAAACAAGTATTATGTTCTTTGCAGACCTGAGAATGCGTTTTTAAATTTGGTTACACGAGTTATGACTTCCCACAAGGGCACATATCTCTATGCGTGTTAGTGTAAAGTTCTTATCTATTTCAGGACTAAAATACACAAACATATTGACTCAGGCATTTCTTATGATCCAATATCTAAGAGTCCTATGCTTGATATACAATTTGCCTAAATATCACAATGAAACCTTGATAAGTGGCTCACTTATATATCAAGTGCATCTTATCACATCATTATTGTCGTAGAAAACTTTTATTTGATGTTCTTTATAGATTATATCATGTTATCTAAAAGTGAAAGCATGCTAAATCGATGCAATTATACTATTAAAGACACAATACATGAAGAATGACATGATACGTTAATTGAAGTGATGTCGTGTCTGTTCAAACAATGATAACTTAAATTTTTCTTTTTCAGTTACTTGAGATTTATTGGGAGGTCAAAAGACCAATGCATGAAAAGAAAGAAGATTTGAAATAGAAGAACATAAGTTATTAACTCTTTTTTTATCGTGTCACATGACTCAGTTAATCGAGATTACAAAACGCTTAAATCCCAATCAAAACGCCCCAAAACCACACTCCGACGCAGTGTCACCGTGAAATTCAGAACACAATGAAGAATATTCCGATCATTCTTATGGGTTGCGGTGGCGTTGGCCGGCAGCTCCTCCAACACATAGTCTCTTGTCGGACCCTTCACGCAAACAAGGTACAACGCTAATTTCATCCCTACAACTTCAGCTTCATCGATCATGTTTTTGTTCGATTACCATAAGGTTTTTTACTGTTTAGTGCGTTACATTTCGGGATGGATTGTGAATTTTTATGATAAAAAGCAGCCGATTCCGATTCATTTGATGTAGAAAAGCAGGTAAATTAGGATCCATTTATGTGTTATTTGATGATTAACTGGATTTTTAGATGAATCATATATTAGCCCAATTAAAGAGATTGTGCATTTTGACTTTTGAGGTCAAATTGATTAAATCATATGCGTTTTACAGGGAATTCACTTGAGAGTTGTGGGTGTATGCGATAGCAAAACATTTCTGGTTACAACAGATGTGTTATCTACAGAGTTTGATGATACATTTTTGTTGAACATTTGCAAGATCAAATCAGATAGATTGTCTCTGGAAAAGTGTATCGAATCTGGTAATTCCGGCTAAATTTTCTAAGTAGTATTTACATAGCTTATAATATTGCCTTTTTTTGGTCAAAGTTGGTCAAAACCATGTGTCTGAAAGAGGGTGATATGTAAATTCAATTAAAAAGATGAAGAAATTATGAATGGTTTACTTGATGAAGAAGGCTGATATGTGAAAATGATGAGAGACATGCAAATTAATGGAATCTTTTTAATGCTTCTACAGGTAAATGTGAATCTTCTTCATATTCTGAATCCAGAAGAAAACTCACCGACATTGCTGCGCGTATAGGTAAATCGTAAATTGATTAATCAGGAAGCTATCTGCATTCTAATATTATAAATTTAGAAAAGTTCTAGCATGTGATCATGCATGTAATTATGTATTAATGGACCGCATAGATAGCATATTTATTATTTATATTAGTGTTATTTATTTAAATTTCTGTTCAGGTTATGTACTCGTTGATTGTTCTGCAAGTTCAGAGACTGTTGAAGTTATTACTCAAACTCTAAATTTAGGATGTTGTGCTGTACTTGCAAATAAGAAACCTCTTACTTGTTCAATGGTATATTTTCCTTTTAACATTTTGCTCTCAATTTAAGATTTTGTTTTCAATATTTTGGCTTTGAAGGTGACACTGATAGCTGTTTTGACTTTGACCAACCAGTTTATAAGAACCATTTGATTATTGACTTTTGTTTTTTGCAGGAAGAATTCGACAAATTGTTCTTACAACCGCGTCGCATCAGGCATGAATCAACTGTAAGTAGTGCTATTTTATATTCTGCAGTTTATTATTCATGTTAAATAAAGATGGCAAATTGACAATGCTGACCTGTTCATTGTGTTTAATCTGAAATGAGTCAAATAACTCTTTTTAGCTAAAATGGCTCAGAGTTAAATACGTCGAAAAGTCATATAATATATATTTTAATGCATGCAGCCTCTTGATTATTATTGTTATAATATTGCTATTATAATTATAAATAACACACTTTACCTGCATTTTTTTTAATGGTAATTAGGTTGGTGCTGGTCTCCCCATTATAGTATCATTAAACCGAATTATTTCATCTGGAGATGAAGTTACTTCAATAATTGGCAGCTTGAGTGGTAATGTAAATTGGATATCTATAATGGTTACTGACAAAACTAATGAATATTTAACATCTCTTTTTGTTCCCAAAAATAGGTACTTTGGGGTATGTAATGAGCGAGGTAGAAAATGGAAAACCATTTAGTGAAGTTGTTAAAGCTGCTAAAGACCTTGGATATACTGAACCAGGTCAAATTTATTCAAAATTCATACGAGTTTATTTATTTATTTTTTGAATCTTAGGCTGATAAAACATGTTTTTTTTAGATAATTAGATGGAACTATATAATTCTGCTTTAGAGAAATTAACGTTTAATGAGTATTAATTATATAGAGCTTTTCTTATGAAAATTAAAATATATAATTTCGTTAAATTAGATCAGTCTGATTTATCAGATATGTAAAATCTTATTAATCTTGAAATTCTACTGTTCAGATCCTCGTGACGATCTCAGTGGTATGGATGTTGCAAGAAAGGTCTTTATCTCATCTCTCCTTCTGCAATTTTTCAAAAATTAATAATCCATTGATGTATGATTTGTTTTAGTCTGCAAAACGAAGATATTGTAAAGATTATGTAATAATCTTTTCATTAATTTATTTAAAACTTCTGTGTTGAACAGGGTTTGATTCTAGCACGACTTCTTGGCCAACGTATTGACATAAATAGCGTCAAGGTAACTTTTTTTGTGATCGCGTTCATGTTTGTTTGAATATATTAATAATCTTCCGTTTTTGTTCGTGTCATTTGTATCTTTGCAAAGATTGAAAGCTTGTACCCTGATAAAATGGGACCCGACATGATGACATCGGAGGACTTTTTAGCAAATGGTCTGCCATTGTTGGATAATGATATTAAAGAGAAAGTCAATAAAGCTTCTTTAAATGAGAAAGTTTTGCGATATGTTTGCATCCTACAAAACACAACGTACGTTTCATTTTCAGTATGGGTTGTAACGGGTCTGGTTGGGTTGACTTGAAAATGCATTTTTGTTTATTTTAATGATCCCAAATATGGTTTTTCGGCCAAGAATAATCCCAACTTTCACTTATGCCGTCAAGAATACCAATAGCAAAATCTTAACGATGTTACAATAGATTTATACTTCATTTCACTTAAAATGATAATTTCAATGAAATGGGAAAACGTACTTACAAAATCGTGTGGAAATTAAGTGTAAATCGAGTGTATTATTTTGTGATTTTGTTACTGGGATTGTTCTTGACAACGAATGTCAAAGTTGAGATTATTCTTGGTTAAATTGTTACTACGGATTAATCTTGGCCAATGGATCATAGTTTCTAAAACTTGATTTCTATTATGTGACATTTTTGCTATTTTAAATTATTGAAATCGAACCTGGCAATAACTAATGCCATTAATGTCAATTACAATAACCATATTGTTACAATGATCATTTGAATTTTCAATAAAACAACGAACTAGGAGTCTGTATGCATTTAAAACATGGTCCTTTTTTTATCTGAATATTTTTATTTGACCCGTTTGAGATTTAAAGTAACCCAAATCGACCTATTTATAAATAAATGGCTTGAAATTGCCACATATCTTTCCATTCATTTATTTGGTTAATGATCAATTAAGAAGTAAATTTTTCGTGAAATTCTAATAGATGCAAGATTGGAATTCATGAAGTACCAAAAGATTCAGCTTTGGGCAGATTGAAAGGAAGCGACAATGTGGTAATTAAATTCTTAAATTGTTATAATTCTGCTTTGTGCATTTTTTTTTAATTGTGATTGTATAATTGAATCTATAAAAATGCAACTGTAGTTGGAGATATACAGTCGATGTTATGAAAAACCACTGGTGATTCAAGGTGCAGGAGCCGGTAATGATACTACAGCAGCTGGTGTTCTTGCTGACATCATCGATCTTCAAGATCAATTTAAATAGATAAAGAAACATAGGGAAATAATTTGGTTGTGATTGTGGTGTTTAATCTCATTTGATGCCGATATGTTTCAAAACTAGAGACAAATATGCACCTATTTCAGATGTTGGTGCATTAGCTTGGATGTTACAATTGATTTTAGGGTTATTCGAAAAGCTTGGAAGCTCGAATCTCGCTTCTTGAAAAAGCTCACTCGGAATCAGCTCGTTTGTAAACGAGTTGATTCCGAACCAAGGTAAGCTCCGACTAGTTGAAATTAAAGACCAAAGTTTAAATAATATTTGATAAAAATCGATAAATATTGGAATTCATTGATTGCATAAAACGATTACAAAGGTCATACATATCTAGCTATAATATTTCTTCTATTTTAGGAAATTAATCTCTACTTTACTAATCACCAATATATCAAATATATGGCTTTAATATTCCCCCTCAGTTAGAACGTTCAAGCTGTAAATGTCTCGAACAGGAATCTTGGAAGACCCTTGGTGAAGATATATGCATACTGCAACAACGAGGGGGCATGAAGAACCTGAATGTGGCCAATCTGAACCTTCTCTCGAACAAAATGAATATCCATTTCCACATGTTTTGTACGTTGGATTTCCGGACAAGTAGGCTGCTGAGAAATTGCTACAAACAATATACTAGCGTGGCTTTTTGGATTGGAACCTGAAGATCAAGTAGCAAGTTACGGATCTATGTGGCTTCAGCAACATCATTCGCTACCCGTTGTATTCTGCCTCTGCACTAGAACAAGAGATAGTGGGTTGACGTTTTGACGACCAAAAATGAGATTGTCGCCGAGAAAGATGAAATATATGCAAATGTAGAGCGTTGTGTGTCTGGACACCTCCCCAGTTTGCATTCGAATAGGCGGTTAACGAGTTTCCCGAGGAGGCAGTTAAGGCCTAGATCAATAATGCCCTGAAGGTACCGAAGAACACGTTTCATAAAATGAAAGTGAGAGTCTCGCAGTGCGTGCATGAAAAGGCAGATCTGTTGAAGAACATAAGATAAGTCGGGGCGTGTAATGGTTAGGTACTGAAGAGCTCCCGCTAAGCTGCGATATAAAGTCCCTTTTGGTAGTAGTTCCCCTGTTAGTGGGACTGAGTTTGGAGTTTGTGTCAATAGGCGTATGGCATGGTTTACGTGGTCATATTTGCTCGATGGAGGATGTCCCAGGCATACCAAGATAGAGCCAAGAAAAGGGACTGATTATCACGAGATATTGTGATGCCAAGAAAATGATGTAGAGAACAAAAATCAGTCATTGCAAACTTTGAAGAAAGCCGAGAGATGATTGTTGCCAGAAGAGTTGGGTGAGAGGCTGTGAGAACTATATCATCCACATATAAAAGAAGGTAGGCGAGTTGATCCCCGTTTTGATAAATAAATAATGGTGCATCACATTTGCTTCTTTGAAAACCCAATGATGATATAAATACCGAGAATCTGGTGTACCAAGCCCGAGGTGTCTATTTCAGCCCATATAGAGATTTGTGAAGGCGACACACATGGTTGGGAAGTGTCAGGTGTACGAATCCCGACGGTTGCTGCATATAAACACTTTCCTGCAGCGTGCCATGAAGAAATGCGTTTTTAACCTCCAACTGATGTATCGACCAAGATTTGGAGACAACCAATGATAACACTATGCGAATGGTGGCTGGTTTAACAACTGGACTAAGCGTCTCTTTGCAATCGATTCCAACCGTTTGAGACTTACCATTGCAAACTCCCATGTGTATGAACCTGCAAGGCACTGGATTCATCATTCATGACACGTAGCCAGTTAGGGTCCGAAAGGGCTTTTACGTGTGAAGTCGGGACCAGGGAGATGGTGGTGGCACCAAGGTTATTGCGGGGGTCGGGTTTGGTGACCCCGGCTTTGGTCGGGTTTAGTGTTATCAAATTCACCCCGAGATCACATTGAAACGCTTTGATGGACGTATTAAATTGGGTTTGTATAAGTTTATGAAACTTGGCAAATGTTGAGAATGTATCAGATTTAAATTTAAGTGGATATACGCAAACATAATTTGTAAAATTATCTACCAAGACCATGTAATATTTGTACCTGGTATTACTTAAAACAAGTGATGTCCATAAGTCACAATGTATAATATCAAACGGTTTAATAGTACTAGAAAGAGAATCATGAAAAGGCAAACCTTTACTATTCGAAACTTGATTAGAAGGACAAACTAAAAATGCAACTGTGTATTACATTTAAAATAAAAAACGACTTAGATAGTTGAGGACGTTTGCGCCACAGTGACCTAGATGATCGTGCCATGGGATGTTTGATGATGAAGATAGCAAAGTGAATGCCGGTGGTGTAAACGCGTACAAATCGCCAGAGATATTGCCGGGAAAGGAGGTGTCCACTCCTGGGGTCCTTAAAAAAAACCAAAAGGGTCAAACTCATATGAAACTTGATTGTCAATAGTGAACTTATGAACAAATAATAAATCTTTAATGATATGTGGAGAGTGAACAATGTGGTTTAAGTGATAGGTTTTGTTAGGTAATTAGTAAAGTCATTACCGGACCGGTAACCAATAAACAGTCATCATTTATGACAAAAGTTGGACTTGAAGGTAATGAACACGAAGTAAACTTTTTACCTGAGTCTGAGGTGATGTGTGATGATGCCCCGGTATCCATGTACCACTGTGGATCCGTGTGGTTCAGGTTCATGTTTGTCATTACGGTACCGATGTCGCTTGGGCTGAGACCACTTAGACTGGTGTTGGGGTTTTGTTCGAAGCCAAGTGGACTTAGGTAGTGGGCATGTTGAGTAAAATGGGCTTGATGTTACAAAGGATATGGCGTCGGAGGAACGACTTACGACAATGGTATGGGGCTTGAGGCCCAACAGGCTGCTGAAAAACCCAGACTGTGGGTAAAACTGAGGCGGACCCCAAGCATGAAGCCCATGACCATTTGTGTGTCCATGTCCTCGGTACCGGCTACCCCGACCCTGAGTTGCACGATTTGGGTCATAGTTTTTACCTTCATAACCATTTGGGTACGAGGAGCGAGTAGGGTACGAGGAGCAACTAGGGTCCGAGGGCTGCTTACTGTGCGATCCGAACCCGTTGGTTGTTGCGAACTTAACAATACCTTGTCATGGTTAGATCCTGGGCGCGCCGCTTAGTGTTGTTGGTCTGCTTCAATCATACCGCGTGCATCGTCCCATGATGGGCAACTTTGATGGATGATGGCCCCGATTGGTCAACATAGGCTAGTTGACCCGCATTGTCTTGTAGTGTTTGGCAATAGTCATCAAATGGGCTATAACCATTGATATGGTCAAGCACTTTGTAGGCTTTTGCATGAAGCTTGAACACTTTTACCTAAGAAGAGTAGGCAAACTTTTTACCATCTATGGTTCTGATCTTATTGTTGATATTGGAGACTGTGTAGGCTGGATGAAGCACAATTTTGTCACCGTCGGTTTCTTTCACCATGGCGTCTTCGTGAAGAACACCGATCAGGGATGGGTGCCGGTTTTAGTAAAAGTTAGGTTAATGTTTGGCTATAATTACCATGATAAATATTGGAGTTCATTGATTGCATGAAACGATTACAAAGGTCATATATATCTAGAAACAATATTCCTCTATTTTAGGATATAAATCTCTATTTTACTATCACCAATATATCAAATATATGTCGCTAATAAAAATGAGGCTTAGATGCTTAAGAACGTGTTTGGGATTGCAATAGGAAACTGCTTATTGACTTATTAGCTCTTTGAAAAAGCTAATAAGTTAAAAAAAGTGTTTGTCAAACCAAAAGCACTTTTGAAAATGACTTTTTGACAAGGAGTAATAAGCTGTTTTTCAAAAGTCACAAATCCTAGCTTTTTGAAACTGCTTTTGACTTTTTACAAAAAAAAATTACAATTATGCCTAATCCACCCTTTTTACATGAATAAGGTAATCCAAATACTTTAACTTATTGGCTTATTGGTTTTTCTAATCAGAAAAGCTAATCCAGACACTTTTTAAACAACTCATTTTGTAAAAGTCATAAGTTAATAAGCACTTTTAACAAAAAAAACACTTAAGATTGTTATATTTTAACATGTATTCCTTGTATGATGTGAATGTTCAAATTAATATTTTTTTTTATAAATCAATGCTTAAAAAATTAGAAAAAGGTTAAAAGTGTTATAAAACAAACGAGCGGGATAAACTATAAAGTACCCCACGAGAGTTTCCTTGAGTTTTTATTGATGGCATTTTTACCATGCCCATCCTAAAACCTATCCTTCTGAAAAATATGTTAATCAAATAACAACATTATATATGCTTAAGGGTTGGGTTCAAATAGGGAGGAGCCTTAGGGTGAGTAGGGTAAGGAGGGCTATGGTAACGACACGTGGCAGGAGG
>WOUH02000022.1:7912586-7927024 GCA_009936405.2 Stevia rebaudiana | reverse complement strand
GTGATATAAAGTCATCAACCCATTTGACCCATAAAATTATTTTGTAGTCATCAACCCATTTAACCCGTTAGAAATGAGACTCCTTCTCAGAAGACCATTTCTTGACGAAGAAAATAGTTTGGAATTAGAATTAATATTAGAATTTGACACCAATTTAGGTAAAAGTGGGTAGAAATATATCTGGAAATCAAGTATCAGTTTCAAAATTTGGCCAACATTTTGACTTGCAATTCTAAAGTGATAATTTGCATATGAATCTATAGATGATAACTTTCTTAAGTTATATAATTAATTAATTTTAGATTTTTGTTAATATTATATTATTAATCTATCTGTAAACAGGCATCTATGGGGCAATACGCGATGTAGAAGACGAAGAGTTACGAAGCTTTTTCTATGGAATGTCTCCATGGCAGGTCCTAAATTTGTTATTTGACTATTTAATTTTAAAATGTTTCATTTGATTAAAATTAATGAGAACTTAATTTTTTATAATCAATTGAAACTTATCAAACCTTAATAAAAGTTAATAATAATTTTGTTAAACTTGTTGCAGTTTATAATGATCGTTGCAGCGAGTTCAGTTGGTGAGGAGCTATTTTATCGTGCTGCGGTTCAGGTGAGTTAACTCAGCGAGTTGTCGAATAATAAAAAACTAAACTCATTTTTGTTGATATTAATTTGCAATTATATATGTAGGGTGCATTAGCGGATGTGTTTCTGAGGGGAAACGATCTAGTCACAAATGCATCCGGAATGGCTGCATTGGTATGATCATTTCAACTTTTACCATTACAGTTACAGCTGGCAAAATGGGCGGGTCGGGTAATTTGAGGCCAAAATTTGACCCGTTTTTTGTTTTACTTGTAGAGCGGGATGCTGCCTCCATTTGTGCCATTTGCTCAAGCGTTTGCAGCGGTTATCACAGCTGCACTTACCGGTTCGCTTTATTATGTGGCCGCGTCTCCAAAAGGTTTTTCTTTTTTTAAAAAGTTTTTTAAGTTTTCGTTTATTCGAATTTGTAACATGTTTTGTTTGTTTTTGCTTCAGATCCTACTTACGTTGTGGCACCGGTTTTGAGCTCACGTTCTGGTCGTCAAGAAATGAAGAAGCTTTTCGCAGGTAACAACTGTCGTCATTTTCCCATTATACCCCTCTAGAGATGTCTTGTGTGTTAAACGGATTATGTTTTAACACATAATTAACATGACTTTTGAACATGAATATAAAATATTTAACTAAACTTGTCATAATCTTAAATATTAACATGCTAATAAAATGACACGACACATTTAACATTCTTAACACGATCAAACATTTCACACGTTTACTGGTTTACTGACACGGACTTACTAAACAAGATTAAGTTTTAATAAACATTTCCTAAACGTGTTGTGTCAACTAGTAAGTTCTCAGAAAATAAGTTAAACGTGTTATACACGATATTTAACTTAATTAAAATGTGTCAACCAATTTGTAACCCTAACTCATTTAGAATAAACACTAACTCGTGTAAATTGTTGTCGAGTTACGTCGTATCAATAAGTCATGACTTAATTTGTTCCCTCTAGTTCAGTAGAGCCGCCATTTTACCATTCTACCCCTTTAGCTCATATATATATATATATATACAAAGTTACAAACATATTCTATTCTGCAGCATGGTATGAAAGGAGACAAATGAAGAAGATATATTCTCCATTACTTGAAGGTCTTCTAGCTCTTTACCTTGGATTTGAATGGAATCAGGTAACACAAAGTTTTTAACATTTAAGGTTAAACCTAATTTATAATTAGAATTTTAATTATTTTGAAATCATGAGTTTGTTGTCATGACGATTTTGTCGTATTGACAGACGAACAACCTTTTGGCGCCAATTATTACACACGGGATTTACTCTGCAACGATTCTGGGACACGGGCTTTGGAAGATTCATGATCACCGAAGAAGATTACGTCAGCGAATTCAGAAGCTTAATATTGAAGAAAATAACTCAAGAAATGTCTAGATAATTGGCCCTACAAAGTTTAGTATTAGTTGTTTTGGGCTTTTATGGGCCTTTTTCAGTTGTGGGCCTAGATATGGGGTTAGGCAGCTCATAGCTGAATATATCATATATATATACACTATATAGGATGTAAGAATGTACATAACTATAGAATGTTATTACTATAAATAATGATACAAAGAGACTGTTTTAATGGGTTCAATTTTTTTAACTCATAAAGTGCCAAATGGATATGTATTAAGTTACAAATAAAAGTGAACTTTTTTTAAGAGTTTGTATAACTATTTAAATAATTTATGGTTTCTCTCAAAATAATAAAATATGAGTGAGGCTTTCTTAATTGGAGTCGGTTATACGTTTGTTTTGTGTCATTTTTTGTTTTTCTCTTGACCAGTTGTTATAAGTTTGTTTTGTGGTCACGTCTGTTTATCTGCAGTGGCGGAACTTGAGAAGTGGGTCATGAGTGTCCAAGAACATATATGTAGAATTTTAAGGATTTCATGAGTGACCGGCCTATATATATAAAAACAATTTCGGTCGAAATCGCGAAATTTACACTACGGGCGAAAAAATCAGCAGTCGCTCGGCCAACCACTGGCCCTCACTATGGTTCGCCCTGCTTATCTGTATAAGGATTTTATAATTATTGAATTTTAATGTGAAATGAATAGCATTTGATTACCTAAACACTATTCAATTGTAGTGGATTTCTCATGTTATGTGAGAATGACATTTTCCTAAATTTGGGCTAAAAACTACGGTGGAAATTTACCTTATGCTTCGATAGGATGTCTTTTTCCAATAAAACTCATATCAATATGTTATTAAACTTTTAAATTTGTCAGAAATTCTAACTAGAAATATATATTAAATAGAAATATATCCATACATATATTGATATTTAAAATTTTACCAAAATGTAAAAATTTTACTTCACTAATTTGTTACAACTAGATTAAAAATAATATTTAGAGTAGTTTATTTTGAACCTTCTTTCATGTTTATAGATACGTTCATAATTAATTTATGGGCTTGCATAACATGTGACATAGGCATCCTTATGTCAAAGTTTAACACAAAACTAAGACAACAGTAATCTATATTTAACATACAAACGTACTTCAACTCTTTTAATTTTGTTTTGTTCTTGTCAACATTTAATATTTTCTTAATGCAAATCCTTGTTTTCTTACTTAACATTTCTCAATATTTAATATTTTTTTCAAGCAACGTAATGCACAAGTTTCTAAAACTAGTATATTATATTTATTTAGTTAACTATATAATATCATGAATCTAATACACTCTTTTAAAATAAATTTGCCTAATATTATTGATCTAATAACTTGAATATAATATCGTGCCACAAAACTTTAACCCAATGAGAGCCACATCACCGGCCGCTTGAACCATAAAAGGAAAACTCTAGAAAACCGATCACAAGAATAGCAACTACAATACTTATTATTATTTAAAGAGGAATGCTTCCTGCAATACCCTTGAATTATTTTTCACTTGCTTCTGGAATATCATTATTCAAGTGGGAACTTAGATGTCAAGAATCAATTTCATTTTTGTTCAAGTTTTAACATTTATCATATTCTGAAAAATAAGTTTGATTTAGAAATATAAACAATGCTAGTGTATATAGTATTTTATAACATGCATGTATTCAGATACAACAATTTTAAATATATCATTAATTTATATTCAAATTACCCAATCACGACATATGTAAACAAACAAACAACAAGACAGAAAGATTATACATCAAAGTCAATTAACTAAGCACAAAATATATTTGTGTTATTTACTTCTTTAACTGTACAATACTAACATAATAAAAAATACAAGAGTATTTATTTACCCACGATAAATAAAAAAAAAGAACAAGAAAAAAGATTATTAATTAAACCAATCTTTTCTTTGTGTGTGTGTAACTATTAGATAATCAATTAATCAGATAATTCAATAATGCTAGTAATCTTGAGCATAGAAATCAATTATTTCTTTAAGATTGAGGTTGAACAAGGAAGATGAATCATTATGCATCAACCATAACATGTGTTCAAACAAGATGGCATCCACATCTACATACAACACTCTCTTCTTCTTATGTACATCAACCATCATTCTTGATCTTGATGATGATGATGATGATGAATGTTTCTTCTTGTTATTCACCAGATCAATCAAAACCCTAAACGGGTTTTCATCCAGCACAAATGGATCAACTAAAAACGTCTTCTTTTCCTTCCCCACCACCACCGTGATCGGATCTTCTGAACCCACAAAGAAATCATCGGTTAGCTGTTGATAACCGAGTCGCTGACCGGAGCAACTGCGGCTAAAGATTGACACCGGTAGCACCAAACAGTCCATGTGTGTTAGATGAAATGATAACAACCGTGTGTGTGTGTATTTGTGAATGAGATGAGTGTGTATGTATTGTGTGTATATATATATAACTATATATAGGTGTGTAACAAGGTTTTTGGTGGTACCGTGGAGTCGTGGACAGAGTCAAATTTAAATTTTGTATTTTTAAATAAATATACACGATTTAAAAAAAAAAGAGTGAAAAGTGGTGTTTGTATGGTAGTGGTTGTGGATGATGAACATGCCAACCGAACGGCTAATAATGATGTAGAGATGTTAACAGAGGAAACAAGAAGGATCTGTCAATGTTGGTTTCCTGGTAATTAAAGCATATGTAGCCGTTGGGTTTTGCCTACAAAGAGGATCAATGATTCAATGATAATGAAATAAAACTATATTTAATGTCATATTTTACCAAAATGAATATTTTGTTATGTGATATTCAAGTCTACATATAAAGTGTAAATTACTCTATGTACCAAATGTTATGTAATATTTTGTTACGTACACATGTATTATACAGCTCAATTAATGTGTGTGATTAAATATTTTAAGAGTAAGTTATTATTTTGACCACACTCTTTAGGTCATTTAATTCTTTCAGCCAAATATATATTTTATCTTAGGTGAGTGTAATGACCAAATGTGTGTGCAAGACACTAAGAGCTCAAATAGTTACAAATTTTAGTTTTGAAATATTAAAAGGTTATTTTTAAGATCTGAAAGCTAAATATTGGGCATTTGTCCCAATGGCACCTTGGGTACTTCCTAAGTAAGAGGCCTCAGATTAGAGTCTTACTCGGAGCAAAAAAAAAAAAAAAAATGCTCTTGGGTGAGCCAGGGGGTTTCCTCACAAAATAGGTTTCCTCCTGGATTGGTGGGACGGGGTCGCCACGCTTTCAGCGATTCGCTGGGCGGAAAGCTGATCTATTTGCCAGAGTGAGGCCGGGTGGCCACGCTATTTGCTGTTAAAAAAAAAACAAGTATCAAAATATTCTACTCCTTTTTATTTATAATAAATGTGTAGACTGAAATTGACTTAAAAGCACAAATTGTTTAAAAACTATTTATAACGTCCGTAATTTTCAGCGATGCGCTGGGTGGAAGGCTGATCTATTTGTCAGAGTGAGGCCGGGTGACCACACTATATGCTATGCTGTTAAAAATTAAAAAAAAAACAAATGTGTAGACTGAAATGGACTTAAAACCACAAATTATTTAAAAACTATTTATAACGTCGGTAATTTTTAGGATGGGAAAGAGCGTTGGGAGCGTGTTGATGTTGGGGTGGGGCTTTAATTATTCAGAATATTTCTCGTTGATTTTCACGATAAAGACTTTATCTTTTATCTTTTAGTCGTTTGCACCCTGTTTTACTTATTTATTTGTACAACTACTTAAAAGCTGTATGTTATTTCTGTTAAATAAAATAACAATAGAAAATAACACGTCACTACACTTAACAACATTATTTATACTTGTCTAGGGTGTTCAAATAAATCGAAACTCGAATCATATTGAAAACCGAAAAAAATCGATTCGAATGGTTTTTCGGATGTCTGATCGGATAAATCCGAATTTGATTTACTAGTTCGGCTTTTCGAGTCGGATTCGGATTTCAAATTCTAAAAGTTTCGAGTTGTTCGGTTTAAACGGATAACTTGAACTAGCCGAATATGATCGAGTTGTTCGGATATTTGATTATTTGATTTCAAAGTTGTTCCTGATAGTTGGTTAACTTGAACTAGCCCAAATTCCATAATTTGATATTTGATTATTTGATTTCATAGTTGTTCGAGTTGATCGGATTTATCCGAATTTGAACCGAAAACCAATTCGAATCAATTCAAGTCGGGTGCGAATTAACTCAATTCGGATCGGGATTCGGATTTAGGTTCAAAATTATGAAATCCGAATAATCCGATTTGAATAACCCGAAAAACTAAAATCCGTCTCGATGAGCACTCCTATACTTGTCCAGTTCTTTTACTTGTAGCTGAAACGGCAAGACAAGCAGTTCTCTGTTTAAAATTACTAATGTTTACATCTAGTTTTATATATTTAATTAAGTCAAACATTATTAATAAGTTATATAAAATATTATATATGTTATAAGATAATAAAATATTTAAATGGGGAAGGGGTGAATTATTGGTATTAATGAAGGCATTTGTCAAATTCTGTAAAGAGTCTAAATCCTGGTTTGATAGCGCGTATACATCGAGTTCAGATAGGACGTAGACCGCCTGAATCTTTCTCCACTCTCCAGCTGTCCGGTCCGGTGGGTCATGACTCATGACTCATGACTCATGGCTGCACTCGCACTTACACTTACAAATTACAATAACCCCGTAATGACAGCTTTACACGGATAGTGTTGAACCAATGGTTGGACTACATACGTAACCCCACACGTAGATAATGGGTTTCTCATGCGAATCATAAGTGCCGGTATGTCAACCATGTATTGTCCCATGGGGACATATGTCCTTGTAAGTGTATTTAAATGTTTGTAAGGTTTTAAAGTTTCGATAGGCTATTAACGGTTTTTATTCATAACGTTTTCAAATCATAACAGTTTTGGTCCATGACGTTTTAAATCTCAATAGTTTGATTTACCATGTCAACTCATCAATTGGTGACAAAAAGGAACCAAAATTGTTAAGGACAAAAACTGTTAAAATAAAACGAAATCTACAGTTTTAATGAAACTCATGTTTATTCATAACATTTGTTTTTCCAGGAAAACCTCACATGACTCATCTAACTCTAATAAATTATTTCAAATAATGACACATGACGACAACACCTTAATTTTTTGAATTTTTTTATATTTTTTACTTTATCTTAAATTATAAAAAGATTTAAATTTCAAAAAATGATTTAAATTTGTTATTATCTAATTAGACGAGACGGTTCCAAACAGTCGGTTTATGATTTTTTTTTTTAAATCCTTAGCTTTCTTATAATAAACCTCCTATTTAAATAACCTTACCCTACTAATTAGTCGCCAAATATGTGAGACTAGTTTTCTTTCCATATAAAAATATAAGGATCGTGTATGGGTATATGAAAGATGAGATGGTGTCAATATCTTAGAGCATTCGTTTTTCATCATAATCATCTTTATATTTTAACTAGCAATCACATATAACAATAAACTTTGGTTATATATTAAAAATCATTCACGACTGACGACTCATTCATCATATTTATAATTAAATACCACTTATTTATTTTTATTTGTTTAGAATTTTTCTCTTTTTCTTCACTTACAGCTACTCGCAAATAATACTAAAAATATAACTAGGAAATGAAATAGCTACCTAAAATATATGAGGATGAGATAGTCTTCTCCGATAGCTATCGGGATGGGTATGAGTTTAGTAGTATATCAAAGAATGTGGGAAGAGATTGCCAAAGAATTTCCATGGCACACTGGTAAATAGATAATCAATAATACACAATACCATACAATTAAAGTTTTTATTATTTTATATGGTAATAGACTCTTATGGTTCTTCCACGATATAACCTCTATAAATTAATACTTAATAAATAACTAACCTCGATAAAATTAATAATTTGTTCGGTCCCAACTTGGGACTAGTACAAAATTGGACCCCAATCGATAAAATAATAAGATAATAACTTTTTTGAAATACCAATATAAATATATTGTTCCCAGCGAAACTATAAATTATATATATATTAACAAGCGTAGATCGTTAAGCCCCCGTCAAAATAACCGTCTCCGTCAAAACTTTTATTTTTCGTTCCGTCATTCTTCCGTTCCACCGTCACACCCTTCTCTTCTAACGTCGTACCCCATTCCATCAACCGTCGCGTTCGACGATCTTCTTATCCCTCCATCTCGCAAATCCGTCATTCTCCTTCAACTGCAACTGCCATTCACAAATCCGCCAGTCTCCTTTTTTTAATCGCCTTCGTAAGTTTCTTTCTGCCGATTTCAGTCGATTTGTTTCTCAATTCTGAATCGCCTTCGTAAAATCTAAAATCAGATTTTTTTTGTTTCTTTCTGCCGATTTCAATCGATTTGTTTCTCAATCCAAATCAATATGTTAACGGTGATTTGGGGATGCATACACACTACGTTAATATCCACCGCTCTTCAATCGCAAATCTCCAAACCATTCAGCTTTCTTAATACACGACGATTGTCACACAATCACATCTTCGACGTATGTTTCGACAACAGGTTAGTTTGTATCTCAATTTTCTTTTCTTATTGTTTATTAATTAATATGGGATGGTTTTTCTGTTAATGTTTTAATCAATTTCTGGTTGATTTTATGTGTTTGATGCTCATATAACTATCGGCTGTTGTTTGATTTGGGTTTTTTCTTGGGTTTTATTTCATAGGAGTTGTTTAATATCGACAAGACTCTTCGATTTTGAGTTAGACCAAATTAAATTAGTAGGATTTGCATAACTTAAGTTTTTAAGTTTTAACTTTTATGTGATTATAAACAAATTGTCAGTAAAAAATTAGTTCCTTACTCTTTAATTTTTTTACTAATCAATAAATCATCCGATATTGAAAAGAACAAATATGCTATATATGAATAGGAATTTATATGACCTGAAAAGATTAATGATTGTACTGATATGTAAAAAGTAAATAAGAAACAAGTTCCAAATGTTCAAATATGTTTTTACAACTCAAGTAGATTTAATTCATTGTTTCAGAAATGGTTGAATCTACTGCAAGGTTGAGTTCTTTATAATGGTTTTATGAGAATGTCTTTTTCCGTTTAACCACTTTGAAAACCACTTACCCAACATGTTTGATTGCCCATTTATCACCACTGCTTTGAGTTTAATTGATAAACTTGGGCACATATCTTGAGAAGCTTATCAATGTTCAACCTACTAATAATTGAAAATCATCCACGTAATGCAGGATTTGATTTATGTCAATTATTTGTTCATCATGTTTATTTTGAAATTTATAAGCTTTATTATAATGTTTCCCCAATAAGAATATGATCTGTTGACTTGGTCCTTATTCTTTCATCCATTGGGCTTTCTAGGTTTCTTTGATGCTTGAAGCTTTCTTTTTTTTTTTTGGATTGAAGATCAAATTTATGACTACTTTCCCATAAAGGTGATTGCGTTTAACGTGGTCATTATAAACCCTTATGTCCAGAGCACTCATTGAAAAAAAACTTTGATGAAAAAAGGAACCTTTTTTGCACCATTCCTCCATTGTGCTCTGATAGTTTACAAGTTAGCCTTACTAATTTTGAAGGT
Source organism: Stevia rebaudiana (assembly GCA_009936405.2). Lineage (NCBI taxonomy): Eukaryota > Viridiplantae > Streptophyta > Magnoliopsida > Asterales > Asteraceae > Stevia > Stevia rebaudiana. The sequence goes on along the minus strand of WOUH02000022.1, from coordinate 7,917,362 downwards.
TGGTGTTATGGTGGTATTATATCACTAACATGTCACTAGAATATATAGCTAAAGAGGTATGGGTTAGACGGCTTTACTTTTCTCATTACTATAAATCTAAGAGTTACTGCAATCGATTTATGATAATCTGGAGCAGACTTTGGGTTTTGGTCTTTTTCAAAAAGAACCCTACATATTTAAAATCAAATTGTTAGTGAGGAAGTACAACTTACGGTGATTCATCAAGATAAGAACTACTGATATGGAAGTTGAAGAAGTTGGTTACATTCGAAGTTTTGAAACATACTTAATAGATAATTATTGTAATCTTTTGTTCATTGAAAATTGACTATGTAAGTAAATCATCGGTTTTTTTGGTCTCTTTAATGATTTTCGAAAATTGTGACCATGATGTTTTAGCCAGCAATCTATTTGGTAAAAAACTGCAGTCACATAAAGTTTGCACTAATCTATTGATGTTAATGTTTTTTATTAATTTTGTTGTGTGACTATTTCCTCTTTAGTTTGCTGCTACTTCATATGCTATAAAATTATGAAATTTTGCTGTTTGTTTTTTTTTGGAAAAATACTATAGAAATGTCACCATAGTAGAATTGATAGAGCTGATAGAATTTTCCGGCTGCAACGTGCCGGGGCGAAAATACTAGTTTTTAATTAAAAAGTGACATGTGATAGAATATTATGAAAGTTACCACATCCAAAACCTTCAACAAATGTCTAACAATTTGTGCTCAAACATATATTATATATCTACTTTCCCATATTGATGAGAAAGATATATTAGGGAATCTCAACTGGGACCTTGGGGAACTGGCTCAACGAATTCTGATTGAGCTCATTCCGACATCATTGGAACCAACTCGTCAAACTCTAAACATAAATATATATACAGTGTTTAGTTATGGTTTATATTTTAAGGTTTAAGTTTACCTTTAGAATTTAGCTTTTTAACTTTTAAAGTTTAGCTTTAAGGTTTAGAGTTTAGTGTTTTCTTGTTAAGTTGGACGAGTCGGTTCCAACGACGCTGTAATATGCTTATTCAAAGTTCGTTTAAGCCGGTTTCTCGGTATGAAGGTTCGCAAAGAACATTTTCATCATATTAAAGATATAAGCTAAGCGATTTTAACTACGTAATGATCTAGGAACAATATTAGACGCTCCTATTAATTTGCTTGGGCTATGTATGAACGGTGTTTGGACTAGTTTTGGGTCGAGACAAATATTGGGTCATAAATTTTAATTTTCTGTATTGGGTCACAATGTCACATGGTCATTGACCGAGTTTTATAATATATGGTTGCTTAATCAAATGTTTCAGTAAGAGTATGGGCCAGTAGGCCACTTACTATGTCTTGTATCGAGAAACCAAGTCGATTATGTTGGATGTGTCAGCGGACCCGTCGATTTTAGTGGTTTAATAGTTCGAGTTTGTTGATCTTGATCGATACATTTGTAGTTCAAAATCACGAATTTGTGTTAATCGATACTTTTGTTATTCAAATCGTGAATTCGTGTTACATCGATACATATATTTAGATAACTACATATACCCAAAATATAGAAGAATAAATAAGATTAAATATTTAAAGGGGAAAGTGAATATGAGACTTTTACGCATCTAACTTATATGCGAAACCTTTCAAAACTACGCCATTTTGATTGACTGAAATCAAAATATGGTTTGTATCATCTTTCTTTAGTTCTTCTCCATCATTTTACATATCTTTCAGGTAAAAAAAACACATCATAAACCTTAGACACCAAATTCAATCTTTGAACAAGAATGTGAAGACAAAAAAACTAGAAATCCACTGTTGTATCAATGATGAAGTAAAAGTAGTGAAAAGTTATGTGAATTGATAGAAGTAACATAGGAAAGAAGATTCAACTTAATTTTTATATTCATTTTATTCAAAACGACGTGATCTTAAAATGTTTCGCATGTAAGTTTGATGGATACGTAACAGCCTCATAATCACTTTCCCCATATAAATTACCCATTCGATTTATAACGTCAGTTTAAAGTTTCAAACTGTTAACATTTCCATTAAACAATCATCAAAAAGCAGAATCGTATAAATCTCAAATCGATCGAACTAACCTACTACTTTCTATTTAACACAATAATATCTAATTTAACATATTACTATATATAGTAAAAGAATAAAAAAGTGTTTGTATGAGAACCTAAACCAAACCAAGTGGATTGATTTGCAATATTGCATAATGCAAGCTAGCCAGCTAATGCATGTTAAGATTCTCTCACCAATAATCGACACTTTTGCTCATCATACATACAACAATAATGCAATAACAAATTATCAAGAGCTTAAAAGTTTAAGATAATATTAATGTGGTTTTATCGATTAACTTGCATTCGCGGTTGTTAAGGTCAGTAATACTTAATGTGTCTATAAAAATAAACCGTTGTCATAGTCTCATAGAGGAGTTTAAAATGGTTTACCCAACCACTTATATGATTATTTACGTGCAAAATAGGTTATTTCTATAAATAGTTTAAAACCATATACTTAAAAAGCTAAAGTTTTTTTTTTTAATTATTGATATGATAACTAGTGTGGCAGGCAACAAAACAGAACCACATAGATGCATATAGATCCAAAAGCTAAGGATATATACTCTTCAATTCATCCACTAAATAAGTAATAGAATGGTGGGCTACAACATGACACCCAATCTTAACACCCACCTCACCCCTACAACCCCATCAAGAATCTCTTGCTTTATATGTACGTCCATTCATAACAAGCTCAATTGCAAGCTTGCATTGATAGTGATGGTGACTGTTACACAAATTATATTTACAACTAGAAGTTATCCCCACTTCGCGAGAGAAGGCAGATAACAATAAATTAAAATTAGAAATTTGGAGTTGGTGTAAAAGCTCTTTAAGTTAGGATTCAACTCTTGTACGAGACAAAAATGTGTAATAATGTTTGATGTCAAAAAAAAGAAAAAACAATTACTTAAATGAAAACAAGTGTTGGCATGGATAAGTACATAAGGTTGGGTGTAGTGAGGCCTCATAGGGGGGCCCCCGCCCGGGGGGGCGTGAAGGGTGACATGACAGCCTATCACGCCTGAAACACCATTACGGTGGGGGTGTGGTGGTGGTAGGCATGGAGGAGACCACTGGCGTGGGGGCACATTTGTTTTTTTTTTTTTTTATCTATTAACCAATCAGAATATACCACATCACCCTCTTACGTTTTACTTATCACATTCACCCCACTCACTCGTTACACCCCTAAAACATCACTCGGGTGATAACACTCTTTCTTCTACGTGACGCCTACGTGTCACTGATGTGTCATCACCTTTACTCACCCATTACACGTAGCCTAATAAGAAACATTGTTGAAATTTGTTAATTTAGGTTTCGTAGACTTACACGATAGTATTTACCACATGGTCTCGAACAAAAATTACATATGGCTTGGTTTTGAAATTAATTAAACTCAAAATATTGATAAAATAAACTTGTCGTAATTACAAATTTGGATTTTATAAAACATTATATTTAAAAGTTGGAGTAAATTGCCGTTTGCGTCCATGTGGTTTCACCATACTATCCATTTAAATACAAAGTTTTCATTTTCATTCATTAGCACTCTATGGTTTGCATTTTTCCGTTTGATTCCTTTTCGACTAACGAGGTTAGATTTTTCTGTTAAATTTTTTAAGACTAAAATACCCCTAGACACTCAAATGGTGTTAAGTTTACTGAATTGTAATAAATTTAAACTTGAGGGTCTTTTTTGAAAACAACAGAATATTTAATTATTTTCGTTGAGATGCTGAAACTCATTAAAAATAAAAAATGATATCTTCATCACCACCGTCACAACCACATCCGGTCACCGGCACCACCGCCACTACCACTTCAGGTCAGCGGCACCACCACCATTTCTGGCCATTGGTACAACGACCTCACCGCACCAAACCCTAGATCTAAACCTTCCTCATTAGCCTCCCCAATTGAAACCATATGAACCCTAGATGACGAATTGATCAATTTGATGTAATCTCGTTGTTGTTTACGGAATCTAACACGATTATATCATTAGACGCGGGTAAGTGAATCAGAAGCATGTTCGTTTACCTCTTTTGGTGTTGGATTAAATTAGCTTGACTTCGCGTATTGATCTCCATTTATTCAAATTCGACCAGATGTAACAGCAAGTTAGAGAGGGTTTAGAGGGTTGTGATAGTTTCGACTGGTGTTCACAAACGTATTCTTGCGGTTATTTGAGTTTTATTGTAGCTTAATCGATCGATCATTAAGTGGGTTTTAGTTCCAATTTAATCGGCTTAATCATGAGTTATTGTGATGTTAATTAATGAAATCAACGATGGGAATGCTCTAGTCGGTTGGTGCAGATGAGTTTCCATCCGTTTTCCGAGTTCAACGGTCGTGTTTAAGTGGTTTTTGACTTTCGTCGGAGCTTGGACGGAATCCGGCAGAGCCGGTGGCCGGAAATACGAGGCACGAACTGTGATGATGGGATGAGGACATTGAGATCTTTTCACTATAACCCCCTTACATTTTCACTTTCTATCTATTCAAGTATTGTAGAATGGGTTTTTGACAAGTTTAGCCCTAATGTTCTATTGATTTGGCATTCTATATTAAAATAACCATTTGGTTGGATTTCCTGAGGGGTAAATGCAAACTTAGGGAGTGACCATGGGTAAGGGTTGTTTACTGAGGGGTAAATGGGGGTGAAAGAAAATTGGACGTAAATGACACATATC
>WOUH02000022.1:7900535-7912486 GCA_009936405.2 Stevia rebaudiana | reverse complement strand
GAGATTCTTCACTTTATCAACCAAGAACACCAATGTCGCCTTTTGTTATGATCCAAGTGAGTTTGTGTGATGATAATATTCAGAGAAATGAAATAAGATCAGAGAAATGTGATGGTTGCTTCTGTCGACTGGTTAGAAAAAGAAAGAATGAAAAGGAAGAGATGAAGTTGATGGTAAGTTGGTGATTAAATAGTATGGTTTATGATAAGGATATCTAGATTTTCAGGTATGGCTCCTTGAATTGTTAAGTGGATAATGTTTGACTTTGGTGTATGTTTGTCGAGGGAATTGAGAGGTTCATCGAGGGGTTTCGTGAAGTCGGCCGAGAGAATCCTTCAAAGGGTCGAGAGGAATTAAAAGCTTCCATCGAGAGGGAATAATTCATAGTGACCGAGAGGAATTAAAAGCTTCCATCGAGAGGGAATAATTCATAGTGGCCGAGAGGTTGGTTAGGGTCATCGTGAGGTTTGTTGTGGAGAAAATAGATAGCCGAGAGGGATTTAATTGAGTGGGACGGTGATAGTGGAACCTAAATGAGTTCATCATGAGGATTATATCTTTTCTATAATATGGTCGTGAGGACGAGTTACTTCATCGAGAGGGGTTGAGGGGATTTTAAAATTGGATAGTGGGGTTTCATCGAGAGGCTTTAAAATTGGATAGTGGGGTTTCATCGAGAGGCTCACAATCCATCGAGAAGATGGGTTTTAATTCCCATCGAGAGGATGGGATCATAGGATTTGGACCGAGAGGTTGATAATTTGATGGTGGTGATCGAGAGGGTTGGAGCGGTCGAGAGGGTTGCATGATTTTCATGCAAGGTGGTCGAGAGCTTTGGGGTTGGATCGAGAGCATCATGCGGGATCGAGAGGTTGATGACGGTGATCGTGAGGCTGCCGAGACCATGCATGGTCTCCATGCATGGCGTCTAGAGGATCAACGGGGTGTCCGGGAGGGTGGTTTGCGATCGAGAGCTTGACGACGGTCGATAGGATGAGAGTCGGGTCGAGTTGTTTGCATGGTTCGCGCGTACGGGATCGTCGAAAGGATGGGTCGCGGTCGAGAGCTTTGGTGCCGCCGAGGGCTTGCATGTACGCGTCGATGAAGATGATGAGTGGTGACCGAGAGGGTGGTCACCATCGCGGGTTTCGTTTCGGTCGCGTGTTAACCGGTTGAGTCGAGGAGTCGCGCGCGTTAGTTTCGTTTTAGTTCTAATAATTTCATTTACGCGATCGGTTAATATTCGTTTGAGTTTAATCGTGTATATATACGCATTCTAGTATTAAGTTTAAGTACGCGATGATAATACGTATAAAAGTACGTATAAGTGAGTCGGAATACTGACCTGAATTTGCGTGTTGTTACAGTTAACCGAGTTACCTGAGTTATTGACCAGTACAATTTTACCCAAATCGTTTATTCAAATATATAATGTATACAAACACCACATCAACACAAGCTAACTAACGTAAAAACACACAAAAACGGATGATCAAAGTATCAAACTAGAGATGTTTGTGTCCATGAAGGTGTCCTCCCAGAGGATAGTTAGGGACAGTTAGGGACAGCGGTTCCCGTAATCGGGTCAACGGTTCCAACCGGCTGTTGGTGGGTTGGAACCACCGTAACCGGTGTCTGATGGTGTCCACCGTAAACTCCAGTCACCGTGTCGTGACCATGACCGAGAACATGGTGTTTCCCGTGCAACTTGTCGGCGGTGTGTTGGGCTTTTTCCACGTGCATATTCATATTTGCTTCGGCTTCCTTTGCTTTCCTCCGTTGATGTGCGATTTCTTTTTCTTCATGTGTTCTTGCAGTCGCCTTTTCCGCCTGCAATTAATCAATTAAAGATCTAATTAATTGTAGGAACATTTTAACATAATCAATACATACAGAGTACATCTAAAGAAAGATCATACATATAGATTATCTTAAGTATGTTTTCGGTTATGAAAATAACACGATTTATTAAATAAGAATGCAATTGTATAGGAAATTACTTAATATTTATAAAGAGAATAAACCTTTTCTTCAAGATTGGCTTTGTAGGATTCAACATGGGCTTTAGCAGCACTGGCTGCATTGCTTACTTTTTCTTTCACTGAATGCATTCTTGTTTCTGTCGTCTGTGTTTTTCTGAAAAGTGTTCGATCGATCGGCTTCAAATAAGGTTTTGAAGGACGGTGATTGGAGTCGGTGTTCATGAGAAGGATAGTGATGACCACGTGTCATGCATGCAAACATGTGTTGTGCTATATGAATGCCACCTTTTGGATGTTCTATCATATATTGTTTATAACATTCTAGAATGAAAAATCATTATAATATTTGAAAATGATGATAATTCTATCGTCAGTTGGTAACTATCCACATGAAGTTTGCTTTGAATAAAATCGACCTTACTATTAACTTGGTTCCATTGTTTTTTTTGGAAAGACAAGGCCTTTTATTCAGATTTAGCAAAGATGGTATAAATATAAATGAACTTATGAAAGTCGCCAATCATACGGGTAAGGGCGTACAATACGTACGCAAGGAAGGCTCCAATACGTTCGTTACCTAGCTTCTGTGTACGGTAGACATTAAATAGTTAAATACACTCGATCCATGTCCCCATATGTAATTCTCACTTTTCATTTATTCTCTAATCTTCTTCCCTTTATTTTTATTTAGCTTTATTTTAATTACTTTGCCCTTCAACTTTTTATTCTTATTTCTTTTGCACTCCGGCCAAACTAACGTAACTTATATAAATTCTATCGCTTAACCTGAAGTCACAAAACGACTATAGAGTTATATTTTCTCACGCGAATCTACCTCTAATAAAGCATTCCAAAAAATGTCACGTGACATTCTCTCAATTTTTCACAATCTTTTTTGATTATTTAAATTAATTAGATAAATATTTTGAATTATTTTATACTTTTTATATTATCTTAAATTATAAAATAGATTTAAATTTGTTAATATCTAATTAAGTATTTATCTTATATATTTACAAATGTAAACTTTACTTTTTATCCATGATGTTTGCAATACTTAATAGTTTTAGTCCGCCGTTAACGGAGACGGTTTCCAACGTTTGAAGTTTTATCAATTTTCATCCATAACGTTTCAAGTCTTAAAATTTTCATCTCTAACGTTTCAAGTCTTTACAGTTTTCGTCCATAACGTTTCAAGTCTTAACAGTTTTCATCGCTAACGTTTCAGGTTTTCGTCCCTAACGTTTCAAGTTTTAAGAGTTTTCTGTTTAAAGTTTAATGATGAAAATTGTTAAGACTTGAAATATTAAGGATAAAATTATCAAAGGTAAACTAAAACTGTTTATAGTCATAAAATGGTCAAACATTTATTTTTTTAATGTTCGCAATATAATAATTTAATATATATGCAATGATTCAATGATAAAATTTTAATTGTTTATTATGTAAACACGTGTAAAACAAGAGTTTTAAGCTAGTATATAAATAAAAACACATAAATAATCATTCTAAATATGTGAATTAACATGACGAGCAAGGGCTTCTTGGCAACCACCATTGTGCTACCAATCGCCGTCGGTTGCTGCCCTACACCAGCCATCTTTGACTAGTGGCCTCGATCAACCGGTTCTACCCGGTTCATCCAGCCGTGACCAAGACTGAGCCGCAACTTGTTCCTGTTCATTATAGCAACCGTCTGTTACTATGTGATGTCTCAACCGATTGTCATAACCGAGGTATATTTATTTTCATCAGTAGATCAGAATAATTAATTGTATGTATCTGTATGTTTGTAGCCATGATCCTGACTGTGAATAGTTGCTGATTAAATTGATTATAAATTCCGTGGCGTTTTAATTAATAATTAATCGGTCAATATTTAATAATCTGTTTAAACCAGTTTTATGAAAACTCGTGAAATCATCATAAATTTCCAGCAATACCAAGAGCCATCTTCTTGTATGTTTTGTTACCTTGAAGTCTTTCTTTGATCTTTAGCTTGGCCTGCATCGAGTCGCCTGATTTGACATCAATATTACACCATAATATTGAGTTCCAGATCTCATCTGCCATCTTGCAAGAGACCAATGCATATATGGTCCGCAGTTCCAATATTGCCATCCCTCATACATCACTGATTGTTGTAGATATACATAATACATTCCGTTCAGCTGGACCCATCTGAGACAGATTTGTATCTAAGGCCTGCTCTTCACGCAAGGAAATTGACCTTTTTACGTATCCACATGACCCGATTAAACAACAAGTTAAGTTATCAATAGAAAATAACTCCTAACTTATTGATTGAGTGAACTCTAAAACTATCTGACTCCTCTCCGATCCAAATGCATTAATCACGCCATCTCTTAACTTCTTGTTTGTTGCAATAAAACTCTTTGTTGTCCGTAAAAAAGTAACTTCTAGTATTTGGCTAACCAAATATTTATATAATCTTGCTTAATAATTAATATATGAGACAAGCCGTAGTTTAGGTTATGCTAGCATAGATAGATTTCTTTTAAAGCTTACATAGTGTCATAGTCACGCTTGTTGTCGTGTCAACCTAAGTAAGGAAAGATACAAACGTCTAGTAGTTTCTAATTTTTTATCCAATATTTGTGTAATCCTAATTTAATGAATGCAACACACAGGAAACATATCCCAGTCAAATAAAGATCATAATATAAATTTGTTAATAATAGTAGTATAAACATTCCATCTTTACAGGTGCAAATGTGCAATACCTAAAGATTATTCCAAGAAGGGAAAGATCACATTATTCTTTGGTACAGCTTTCCGTGGATGCTTATCTATTTTTGATTCACATGTCATTTTCTACTTTTTCGTATTCTATTTTATTTCCAACATGAACCGTTAAAGTTTGTAGTTTGAATTTTGAAACATGGTGAACTTGAAGTCAACTTTCACCTCTTCTGACAGGGTTTTAGTTTATGTATGCTTGTTTATTCTCTTTTTTCTTTTGGATATGCATAAAACACTTTTATTTATTGACAAACAAAATAGATAATAACAACAATAGTAATAGTAGTAGTAATAATCTCTCTCAAGATAAAACTTGTAACTCTATAGATATAGGCAAGGAAAAACGTCACTCCAAACTTTCATGTCACAAGCTTCTGTTCTATATTGCTTGTCGAAGCCTGCCATCATCCAAGTACAAATTATTATTATTACATTAATAATAAGAATGTTACATATCAAAGTTGGAAACCTAAATAGAATAGTAACTAAGAAAGAAGAAACTTTCGGTCTTGTACTAACCCCAATAGACGTTATGAACTGACAAACTGCACATTTTACAGACGGTGCACCATACGGGTACATCAATAGCATTCTACAGTTTCCACAAGTAACATGTGCTACTTGATTTCCTAAAAATTTTTTGACATCTTAGACATATTTAACATATGATCATAAGAGCTTTTAGTAGGAATTGGCATGTGAATCAATTACCTTCTAAAGCCAAATTGATGGTATGACAACATGAACATTGTACGCTTGCGGCCCCACGAATGTACATGAGTAAAGTATGGCAGCCTCCACATACCAATTGTGCCATTTCAGTACCTATGAAACATATACTGGTAAGCATGATTTCAATCTAATCCATCTTCAATGATGAAAATCTCCATATGTTTTCAAATCTTATTCAATTTCATATGGTTTCTTAGTGTACATAACACATGGTCTTCAAGTATTAACTATTTTCAATGCACAAATGGTTCTAGCCTCTAGGTACAAAGTATTGGCGTTAACTGACATCTACATGAGTTATATAATAATTGACGTTTTATGGTTTAGCACTCGAGTGATAGTGAATCACATAACAATTTTCAAAAAGCAACACTAATAGTAAGATTATGGATCCTCACGGGTCCGTGATACAACAATTTTATTTATTTGTGTAGACAAAATAACACTAGAATAATAAAAACCGTGTGTCCTATAATAACCAAGTTTTGAAGTGTTTTATAGAAGTTACCTAAAGTCTTTTTGTTCCTTTAAACTCGTTCAACTTTTGTAAGTGTTTCATCTTGTATAATTTTTTCTAAAATGTTGATATTGTTAAATTAAGTAAGAAAAATGAAACACAAATTAATATTTGTTACTATTTAGTAAAAAAGTAATAATATTTTTCCTTACCGTAGACAATTACGACATTTATACTTGGTAATTTTTTACCTACTGTATATATCATACTTTTGAGTCAATATAAACAAAAAGATAAATAATAAATAGTAACCAAAATTTATAGTCTCACCTTAATTTAAAAAAAAAAAATAATAGCATCATTCATAAAATTACACAAGATTGTATCACTTACCGAGATCGAGTGACTTTAGAAGAAGGAATAAAAAAATCCTAAAGATCTTGTCACATACCCGGAGGAGGTACCGCGGTGACCGAACTGCAAACAGCACAGCAAACTGACGTCGCTCCGACCGGATAAAGAAGAAGATTTCGACATCCTGAACATATTAATTGGCTTTCTGAACCTGTTAAAGGGAAAACAGAGTGCTCTGTTACTACCACTGACTTTCTTAAAATTCAGCCAATTGGGTTCAATTATATGCAACTATTTAATCGGATTACAGAAAAATAATCCATATGCACGCTTATTTTTTTATAAAATTTCGTGTTTAAAAAACTGTCAGCTGGAAGAGTAAAGGATACCAACATTAATTTGCATTTAAAAGGTAACAAGTTTTGACTTTCAATTTCAAGATCAAAACTCAATTAAAGTTCAATCCATTCAATTACAAATAGCAATCATCGTAAAAGATCATCTGGGCATGATATATAACTATTGTTAATCATGATTATATTAAAACAAGAACAATAAACCTTTATCTTTTATGAAGTTTCAGTCTTCTGTAAATTAGTAGAAAACAGAGTAATTTAAAGAATTAAGGTTAAAACAAGGCTAATTACCAGTTGCAAGGGGTGTAAATGGTACTGGAGGAGTCGGATATGGAGCTAGAGGAACTGGCATTGTGAATTTAACCAATAAAAGTCAAAATTATTTAGATTCAATTGTGGATTTATGCTTTCAAAAATCAAAACTGACTGCTGTTGAAGCATGGATTGTGAATTTTCCTTCCATCTTCACTTACCTGTGAAAAATCAAGAAACAGAGAATGAAAGAATGCCAATTTCTTCAGAAAACAAAGTAAGGAAACATAGAAAAGATCATAAAAATGTATAAATTGATGAATTTTGAAACACCCACATGAAGATTTGCGATTAACCAGACATAAATGGAACAAAGTGAATGGATGGATGACACATGCTGCAACGCGTTTATATTTATATTTATATTTATATTTAATGAAATATGAGTTCAATTATTTTTGGAGTGGGGCAAGCATATACCTTTGCTAGTGTTTGCAGTTGAGAAAGATGTTGATTTGGATCAAATTTGGGTTTAGGAAAAAGGGGTCATCACCAACTTGACTATTCCACATTTCCACCTAAATTATAAATTTTTTTACCAGGGTCGTTGTCAATGGCGAAGGACAGTGAGGGCCTAAAGGCCCGGCCCCACCGGTTTTTCGCTCATACGCGTAATTTTCTAGCGTCAAAAGTTATATGCGTATTTAGTCTGGCCACCTAAATTTCCTGCTGAAAATTCTTGGCCCATCTTATTATATATATCTCAAAATGCAATGTCGGTGGGTTTCCCCACCGAAACGCCTTAAAGTATATATAGCGGTTGGTCTAAATTGTTGCAACTAAGCTGAATTGATGATACTGGTAGGGGTACATGCCTTTGAACCAAAATTCCCAGGTTTGAATCCTCGGACTATACTATGTTAAATTTACATTTTCTTTTCTTTTCTCCTACACTTTTATGCAATTACAAATTTCTCTCTCAAGTTTCTCTCTCTTTTACTTCTACCCTGCAGCATTTTTAAAATACAATTTTCTTTTGTGTGTGTGTTTTTTTTTAATTTTACAATATGCGTATCACGTTTACGTGTCCGTTTTGGTATAATTACGACACGTGTAATTGATTTGTCACGACTTAATACGATTCATTTAATCGTACTTCGTAATACATCATAATACACTTCTTTTGTGTGGTTAAAATTATCGTGTCAACACCCGTTACAAATACAAAACTCCCCCCTAATCAAGTAAACATTATTGTAAAGCCTTGCCGGGTTACCGTTTTCTAGTTATTATAAAATAGTAAAGTTGAAAGAAGCTTTTATTTACTTGTTTAAACATTTTGAATGAGTATATGAATGAAAGCTACATTTATAAAATTATTCAAGTTAAATGAGCTAAATTTATAAATTCCCCCATCTCAATTGTCCCTAAATTTCTCGATTATGGTTTGAATCATCAAGGTAATCTTCCATCTTAATTTTTATCACCATTGTTGAGTTGTAGAAGATGGTTCGAACCTAGGGTTTGTAAATCACGAAATTTAGGTTGAAAATGAGTATTACTAGGGTTCTAAACAACTATTCATGTATTATGTTGATGTTAGTATGTAGTAACTTTTACGTTGTATGCATTTTTACAATTTTACATGTACTTGAATTAGGGTTTATGACGATGGATTCGATGAAAAACTAGATAGAAAAAAAAAGTTATGCATACTCTGACTTTTGGTTCCCATATCTAAATTTTGAAAGCTGTGTCACTCGCCATTGTGCCATTGTTCATTATATAGTCACTTTTATACTTGTTTGTGTCGGCACAACTTTTTTATGGCCAATGCGTAAATAAAACCTGGGCTCTTTTCCTAAAGACACTTGAATTGCTCCATTTGACAAAAACTTGAAAATTAAACAAAAATATGTTTTCCTAAACTTTGCACCCAAAGTAATTAATTGTTTTGTTACAATTTTAACCTTTTTATTACGTTTGTAGGAAAAAGTTCATACGAAAACCGCCACCTCGTGCGATAATTAAAAAACCTTAACTTAATGAACTTCAAACATTATCATTTTTTCGTACGTTATTATTTTTGTACTACAACTTATAAAGCGGATTTTTTTTATTTTTTTTATGCTTCATTATACTCGTTTGATAGAGGATTAACTTTGTGATTTAATGTATGAAAAAAATGAGAAATATTTTAAGTTCACTTAAGTATTTTTTTGGTTATCGCATAAAAAGTGGTTTTCTCATCAACGACCTTACGTTTGTAATCTACTATGTAAAAGATATCAATGCTAAAATAATGTGACTGAAACCTAAATATTGTATTTAATAAGCTTATCCGGTGTAATGGTAAACCTTTCGTTAATTTATAAGCGAGTGTTATTATAGATTTGTATTCTTATATGATAAGGCACATCCAGGTGGGTGGCCGGTAGGATGAACCCGACACGAGCCTTGCTTGCGTTTAACCAGTTTCACCTAGACGAATTATTATTGTTGTTTCATGTAGGAATTTTGACTTTTTACTTTTATCAGTTGTTGTGAATTATATTGTTGTATCATGTAGGAACTTGAACTTCTACTTGTTTTGAATGCCAATATAAATGTCGGGTGTTTCATGCGATACCATTCATGGTATCACTACATGTGGTTGTCTTTGATTTTTCTTTTTGCATACTGTTTGTTTTTCGCTTTCATTTCATGTATAATTTTGGGTGCTTGAACTACTATGACAGCATCACTGTTCAGTAGGATCGTCTTTGAGAATTTGGGTGCCTCGTACAATCAATTAAAATAAGCCATATACATATATAAATATTCATAAGTCGAAAATTGGGTTAACAAATTAATAGTTTATAAGTCAACGTATCATATGTAATTAGATTAAAACTTTAATGAATTAAGTGGTTTTGATTGTAAATCAAACATGTTTTAGTTATAAACATAATTATATATAAAAAAAAAATCAAAATTCTGGGCCTTAAAAAATCAGGGTTATGTGCACTCACACCTCTTGCAAGTATCTACTATAATAAAGTAGTAAAATTTTTGCCACTTGTTAGCTTTTTTCAAAAATATTTTAAAGGTATTTTTGATGTTATTAGTTTTCCTCATTAATTTCATTTTTTTAAAGATTGATATACTTGATCTTTACGGTTGTTTTGTTATTTATAAAATCACAATTTTAGGATTTGATATTTATTTTCTATCATGAATTTTCTTACATAAATTTGAATTTAAATTTGTTATGTATCTTAATTTGCCTTCCATCTATCGTTTTGAATATTTTTATATAATATCTTTACATAATATAATTAATATTTAGTCTTATAAAATATCTCTTAACTATATGTATTTACAATTGTCTACAAATGTAAATGAATAAACCGATTACGGGATGTAGTGTAACAATAATTTGTTTTTAATTTAATCAATCTAAATATTTCATTTAAAGTTGAACTTGTTAGAGCATTCAAATTAGATTCTCTAAATTTGAGGTGAGTGTATTCTCTATATTATAAAGATTTATTGAAAGTGGTTGTAAGTGGAGGAATATAGAAAAATTGATAGATTATTTAAGTATAGAGAATTGAAGAGAGAAAATGTATTTATTTTGTAAATTGAATAGGAGAGAGAAAGATAGCGATTTTAAAAAAATTAATATTTTATTGAATATGAAAGTGGTTGTTAGTGTATGGAAGAGAAAGATAAAGATAAGAGTATTAAAAAGTATTATTTAATTAAAAATGAGAGAGAAAAAATCATTATATAGTGATTAATATAAAGATGAAGATGGAGAAGTTAATATTTTATTGAATATGAAAGTGGGTATTTATATTTAGTTACTTCTCAATAATTAATCTTTTGATGATTTATGTTTTAAAAAAATTTAGTCGAGTAAAATAATTTCTTCATTTTTCTGATTTTTTTTAATCATTCATTATCAATCATCAATCATATAATTAATTATTAGTCTAATCTAATACGATAAAAAAGTAACTAGTGCGTCAGATGCCTTATTCCTAAGTTGTTCATCTAAATTTGACACCATCACCATAACAATCTTCTTATTTAAAATTTCAATAATAATATTAAATTATTTTTAGACATAAATTAATCATAATTAATCAAATCAAAAAAATTTAAAAATTGTTTTGAAAACCAAATCAATTAAAATTCCAACTAGTAAAAGTTATTGTTAGCACCTACTTCTTTACTTTTTAAATGTTCATATAAGGTTTTTCATTTTTGATTTTATATTCTTTTGTTATAATTTACATCACAATGTTTATTATAAAATGATTAATTAATAGAACATAAGAAAATCAAGGTTAGTAAATTTAAGATATAAAAAAGATTCAGTCATTGTTTCATAGATTCATATTTCTTTAAAATATCATATTATTCTCTTTATATTTTAATACACAATAAGATTTTCCTGATTCACTAAAGAAAAATGAAGAAAAATGAATATTTAAGTTTTTGTGTTTTTTTAATTCATTGTAATGACGAATTATCGCATTTCATCGTTCAATTACTACCGGACAAGTAATTTAGATAAAAAGAGTCATTGTGTTAAACGACCTTGATCCTTTTAAGGATGACTATATTTTTAGATTTGAATCACCTATAAATTGTGTCAACCAGATCCGAAGAAACCAGATGATGACTATTCAATTGAAATGATCCGAATAGGTGATCACTTTTATCATTTGAATTAGTTTGCCACTTTAAGATTAAATGATTCAATTTAAATAAAAATATCAAAATTTCATGTTGCAGTATATTTTGCAATGATAATAGATAAAGCCAAGAACAACTACAGCTACATAGTAAGTGATACTTGCTTATCTATTTTGATTTTGTGGACACGTTATAAATATTGTGTTAGAATTTTGTTTTAGTCAACTCGTGTTCCTAAATAAAAAAAAAAGAGTAAAATACATGTAAAAAGCATTTATAACAATATTCTATTTGCATTAATTATGTTTGTAATGATAACTCGAGTACTTTCATTGTGCTTTTGAAATTTAGTTTGGTTTATCTTTCTAC
>WOUH02000022.1:7876535-7896860 GCA_009936405.2 Stevia rebaudiana | reverse complement strand
TTGTATGTAAAACCACATGTCTCATTCCGAGAACTTTCCTCATCCTACTCTTCTATTGTTTGTATTTCATCAAGTCATTTTCAAAAAAGTTTAAAATAGTAGTAGACAAGAACTCATTTGTAGAAGAATATACTAGGTATGTCGTACAAATCGAAGAGGAAGCAAAACTTTCAGAAAGAATATTAAGAAATTCGCTCAATTCTATAGCTAAGCTCCTCGATACTTATGAAAAGAAAGAGCCAAAAAATCTTATGAAGATTCTAGAAAAATCTACAGGATTCAATGGAGTGCTAGAATTTGACAATGATCAAGTCCCACCTTTATATGTGGAAGAAATTCATAATTGTTGGAGCCTTGTGTTAGTTACTTTAATAGCAACCGGAATATCCCTTCCTAACATTGCAAATAGTCGATTCAAAGGGTTGCTTCTGGGCATGAAAGAAGGATTACAAATTGTAAGACATATAGAAGAATGCCTCGATGATCGTGGTCATGACTCACTAAAGTCAAGAAAAGCTGCAAGACATGTGTGGACAGAAGTTGAAGTACATCGTACGTGGCTGCAACTCGATCTACAAATGAAGGCTCGTAAAGGGAAACCATCAAAAGAGATTCTTCAATGGTTGGGTGATGAAGCAGCAAAAATTGTGATACAAGTTTGTAGTAACAAGAAGCCAAGAACAGACCACTCATTTCATAAGTTCATACTTGCAAGTTCGATGTATAGAATCAGCCAGACTATTTTGTTACATTACAACGAGCAAGAAAACTGGTCGAATGATGAACAACTTTTTGAGTGGATATCAGCTATCGTTGCAGATGTTTTGATGGCTTGCTTTACCAACTTACCGCGCGTAATAGAAATGAAGTGTCATCACCCTGCTATAGAGAAAAGGGGTGATAATATCCGAATTGCAGCTCAACTTCTTGGTAAATCCAAGAAAATTCTCAAGATCCTTAAAAGACGTGAACCTTTCAACATTGATCTAGACTCCATGGCAAATATTGATAAGTGGCGTGAAATACTCAAGAGTCAAACACCCATTGGCAGCCATGTAACCACCAGTGATGCTTCTTCAACTAGGATTCAAGGAGGTTCTTCAAAGTGTGATGAATTTGTCATAGTAACTGTTTTGTAAGAAATGTGGGAACGTTTACATTATCATGGTTTGGCACGTTTGTTAAGACTGCATATTCTTGTAATCTGTATATATGTATTGTATCATTACTATGGTTACTATTTCTTGTATTAATGAATGAATCTAATAAGATGTTACAGTTAGCGGTGTAAAAACCTGTCCAAATCAAACCAGCCGACACCTTTTGGCAATCTTAATGTGATGTTTGATACAAGGGTCAAGTGAGGCCCTATTGGCAATATTAATGTGATGATTGATAAAAGATCAATTGAGGTATATGTCACATGTATACATTAAGTTTATGTAATGTAATTAGATGTGTCAAGTAATATTAGCGGGTAACTTGAGAGTTGGAATGTCCACCAATTTGGCACCAAAGTAAAGGATGTGTAACCGCTTTAACTGCCACATGATGTAACTATGGTGGCCCATTAGCGCCAATATAATTTTCACGGAAAGGCTTTGAACCATAAAATTAAGCATTCAGCTGATTTGGGTTGTGGTCCATTAGAAGGCGTTTATTAGTCCACTTGTGTTTCACCCCACAGGAAATTTAATCGTCCATGACTGTTACATTATGTTAACCAGTGTTGTAAAAATCGGCCTAGACAGCCTCCAGGCGCCTCGATTTTGGCCTAGGCGCCAGAAATCGGTCAAAATCCCCAAAAATTGGTCAAAATTGGTTAAAAAAAGTCAAAATTTGGTTAAAGTTTGTCAAATTTTGGGTAACATCAATCAAAATTGGCTAAAATCTATTAAATTTAGTCAAAATCTTCTAAGTATTTATAAAAATTTAACTACTTTTATATATTTTATATAAATTTTGTATATATATATATATTAATATCTATATATAATTTTGAAAAACTACATATAAAATTCCAAACCGACTAGTCCCGATTAATCCATATGCGGTACCTCACCGCCTAGGTAGCACCTAGCGCCTTCTCCAAACTTGCTATTAACTTTACTAACGCTTGATATGCAGAAATATTTTGGATTAAAAAATATGTTTGGTAACTTTAAAGGATTGAATTGTATTATTAAGTAATAAATGTGATTCATTTTCTTTTAATGATTATTATCTTTAGGAGAAAAATGTCATAGAAATATAATAAAATTTTAGTTTTGTTTCAATTAGGTCAATCATATTTTGTTTTTTCTAATTAAGACACTCATACTTAATTATGTTCCAAATAGGTCAATCAATTTTAAAAAGGTGTTCTAATCCTAAACCTTTTAACTATAAAATTATTAATTTTTTTTTATTTTTTATTTTTGATTAATATAATCAACCACTATAATTTTAAAACAAAGAAAAAAAATTCAAATGAAATGATTACCTGATGATGATGTAAGTAAAATTTATAGGATTGGAATACTTATATAAAGTAAACTGACATAATTGTAAAAAAAAAAAAAAAAGTATGACTAACTAAATGAAAAAAAAAATTACGAATGACTTAATCAAAACAAAGATGAAAGTTTGTTACGTTTATATAAAGTTATCTATCCTACGGGTGAGCAAAAAACCGAATTAACCGAACCGGAACCGAATTTACCAAAATAACCGAACCGAAACAAATCGAACCGAACAAATACCAAAAGAAAACCGAACCGAAAAAACCGAAACCGAAACATTAAGTTAGGTTTCGGTTTTTCTTTTTTCAAAAACCGAAATAACCGAATCACCTAATTTAATAGTGTTTATGTATATATACTAGTTATTTTATTTGCTTTATAGTACTTATTGAATAAACTAATTTCTTAAAGATTTATATATCATCATTAGATAGTTATTATATTTTTGTAATTATACTATTGTATATTTATACATCAACTTTTATCATTAAGTATGTTAAATTGTTGAAAACTGTTTGATTTACAAAGACAAAAAAATGATTCACCACTTTTAATTCATATCATCTCATAAATTAATTATCTATTACCAGTTTAGTTGTTTTGTTATTTATGTAACAAAATATAAAATATAAAAAACCAAAAATAACCGAAACCGATAATAAAAACGAAACTAAAAAACCAAAACCAAACGGTTATTAAAAACTAATAACCAAATTTTTTGGATACGATTTTGGTTTTAGGCAATAACTGAACCAAACCGTGCACACTCCTACCTCATCCTTTAGTAGAGAGTTTTTTCTCTTTTTTTCCCTTGAAATAATGACCTCTGTCATGTTCCGACAATGGTCCTTACTCATGAACCAATAAACAACCAGACCTATAATTCAACTTAGAGGTGTGTGGCTCGTGGGCCGGACAATTTATAACCTGAGTACCGACTTGTGATAACTGAAACTGACCCTTCTAGCTAATCCGGGCTCCAGTCCACTGTTCTTGAAATCATCCATAATCAGTTCCGATCAATACCCGTCGGTCTAATAAAGAAAACAACCAATGTAGGATGGCATGGAGGGTAGCAAGGCTCGACGGTAAGTGCCACATGAGGATCATGGAGATCCGGTCTGTCATCGACAATCTTTATTGTTTTTTTTAGAGAATGGTCGGCGTATTTGAGCAAAGCGGCGAGAAGAGGAGACTAAGGAACAATGAATCACTTTCGAATTTATACCAACCTCACTCGTAACTTTTTAATAAATGGGCTGTGAATGCTATTAATCTTATATAATTACTTGTTTGAGGTTGAATGGAGATATTATTTTACAAAAACAATTCATAAAATTTGTTGACATGAACTTAATATTGTTAATTAAAAAGTGTAAAATCAGATTACGACATAATGGTCTTTCAAATATTAAATTAAACATTCATATTGACATGACTAAAAACTCATAATGTCATAGAGGGTCCTGAAAGCAGCTTTTTTGGGTTAAAGAATATCTTCTTTGAATAAATTTAAATTCTCAGCACATTATATCTTTAAAATTTTTATAAATTCTTATTTAAATATATGACTTTGATTTGATTAAAGTAATTGATATACAACTGTCAAATTACGAATGCCTCATAGATCTTGGTGGATAATGAATCATCAAACGAGTATCAACTCATCAAGAGTAGCAACTATCTATCTTACATCACTGGCATCAAATAATCTACCAAAATTACTTTGAACTAAAAAATCAACTATATGTTTCTCGATATATACGAAGCTTTGGTAAAACTCATGCAGTAAAACTCATCTATATCAAGACTATATTGTCCACAAAATAATAATGAAAAAAACCAAGTTTATCGGTATATTGAGATACAAGATAATGAGTCAGAAGTAGCTGGTTGTAAGATCACCTTTCTCTCGACGAGAAAATCATAGGGAATCCGTCTGATTTTTTCATCATCCTCATTATTTTGCTATATACCTTCACCGATCTATTTTTAATCTAATCGCCAAAAATTTATAAATCAAAACAAGATAAGGAGATAGATCGATTAGAAATTCGAACACTAGAGCTAATTAACGCTGTATATTCAAATATTGAGACTAATAGTGTGACATCCGTAAAAAAAATCTTAATTCAGTTTTTCCTTAATTATTAATTAGATTCCAATTTCTTTAATAAAATTATTTTCGAAATAACTTACTTTAATCATCCTTTAAAACTTTAAAGGGTTATTTATGAAGAAACAGGAAACTAATGTATAGCTTTCTATTTCACGTAAATGTGGAATCACAATACAATTAATCTCCAAACTCTAAGCTTTTTGTTATATCTTCTCTGGAAATTCTCTCCCTTTCTTTACCAGTGAATTGATCCTTTATAGTTGATTTTCAATGAGATTCATTTATGAGGAAAGCATGTCAACGGTTGTAACTCATTGATGGAGAAGGTATACTGAAAGGTTGGATCTCATTGATGAAGAGGATATGTCAAAAGTCGGAAATCTTTGATGAGGGAAACACATGGGCGGTCGGGTCGGACCGGGTGTCTTCTGGTTCCGCATTACCGGGTCGGTTTATTTTGGGACTGGCCGGGTAGGTTTTATCCGTTTTACTTACTATCCTCTATAGCAACCAAGAGTCATATACAAAACAGTGGTGCCCCACCAATTTAAATAAAAAAACATGAAGATAGAAATATTAAAATAAAATTAGTTTCTAAAGATGGAAAAATTATACTACTTAACTTCGGTTTTAAGCTAACGGTATTGAGTTGACCATATATTACTGGTTCAAGTTTGAGCGTATTCAGACGGATCCAGGTTATCCAGGTTTTGGAATGTCAGCATTTCACCCAAGATCCAAATAAAACTTTGATAGTTTGATCCACTTAATCCGAAGCAACCAGACTTAGAGGTGCTCAACTAGGTTTTTTTTTTCCCGGTTTGGTAAACAAAAGTCAATAACCAGGTAGAGAGGAACTGGTTCCGGTTCAGGTTTTTTATAGAGTTTTGACGGTTTTTGATCTGTTGTTGACCGGTTCCTAACTGGTTTTTAGCCCGATATAGTGGAACCAATTCTGGTTCGGAGACACTAGAACTGCCGGTTGAACTGGAACCGGTTTTTTTGAACACCCATAACCAAACTCTTATTGGCGGTATTTGGTTGTTGGATTACCCAAATACCAATTCAAATACATAAACCCAAATTCCAACAAGCTTGCTTATTAAATAAGCTCGACCCGAGCCCAAACTTCACTTAATAAGTTTAACTTGTTTCGAGCTCTAAACTTAAAGCTCGTGCTCGACCAACGCGTTTGTTTATCAAACTCGAACTTTGTTCATTTCAGCTTCTTTGTTTACACTATCAGGAGTTCGCAAACTTGTTTTTGGTTAAATACGTAAAAACTTCCAAGATGTCAGTCATCCTCTAATATTATATAGCAGTTTTGGCACCACAATATCTATGTATCCTCTAAAATTATAAAACACATATAGGAATGTACACAAACAGGGATTACTCTAAACTGTAAACGTCTTTTACAACATTCTATTGCATATGGTACAATATGCCAAATAGTACCTACATTTATTTACATTACATCAAAATGAAATTGAATCAAAAATCACATGTATGGTCAAACTAGATTTGTTGGTTCAAATTACACTGCAAACAAAACATATACAATCCAATCTGAAAATTGTTAACATGACAAGATTTTCACATCAGAATGCACCTATCCTTTGATTGTTTTGGTTCCTGCCTAGATGATGAAGATGAATTTATGGGTCTTGATGGATGCACATGCTGTAAAATACCAATTAAATCGTTAATTTTCATTTTCAATTCAGTAAACAGATTAAATCCATAATATAATACGGTTCTAAAATCAAAGTTAAGAATGAAAACACAAAATGGCTAGATGAAGACTCTTCTCATTAAAAGAGTTCTCAGTAAATACATACAATTGCACACAAAAAGATGATTAAATGAAAAATAAACAAACAAATTAATTAATTAATAAATAAAATTGAGAATTGATAGCTACCTGGGGGCCCACAACAAGCCCAGAACGTGAAGTGGTAGGTGATTTTGGCACTGTACGTTGTGGTTGTGGTTGTTGCTCAAATTCTTGTTGTTGAAGAGCAATAGCCAGTTGCATATCAGAACTGTCATATGAGAACAGAAAATTATTCTAATTACATGCATTATTTATATAGATTATTAAAAATTATATGCAAAGCTGAAGAGAACACGCGGTTTCTGTTTATTAATATTTGTTATAATCTAGGATTATGACAAAACAAAGACAGATAATTACCTGAGACTCGTGTTCCCTTGTGGTGTATTGTCAATACTTGCAAGATAATCCTGAACAAAAAATATTAAAAAAAAATCATATGAAGCAATAAATAAATAAATAAACATAGTTCAGTCTGTAAAAAGAAAAAAAAGAAAAAATAATAAGCAACATACAGCAGTACTAGCCATAGCATTCTGCTGATCCCATGATCGTGTGTCATGATTTTCTGCTTTAAATTTTTTGAAATTACAGTTCATAAACACTGTATCACCATTGACCTGAAACCATATTATATTATATATATATATATATATATATAGGTATTTGTATTAAGATAAAAAATCAAGTTGCTTGGAAAGCTTGAATGGCATCTTGTTTACCTCATTTAGCTTTTCCCATACCAAATCGGGTTGATTTAAGTAACCTTGATCTGTTGCTAGAATGTATAGTTCGCCTTCAAACTGCATAAAACGTTACGTTAGATAACAAACATATAAAAAGTGTAAAATTTTGAAACTTTTATTAAACAAGAACCAACCTTGAACATAGTATTGAAGTGATTATTTCGAAAAAACACACAAAGTTCACGTTCTTTTAGACCATCTTGCAGGGAAAATAAGCTGCAAAATTTATTAATAGCAATAGAAATCATTATATTATTTAAAATAAATGCAAAATATAACACATTAAAGAAGCAAAAAAATAAAATAAAATAAATACCCGTATATAGTCAGCTGACTTGCATTGTTCTTCAAGAAACTTCTAATATGTTCCCCTAAATGAAAGTTCAACCACTTTAAGCATTTGAGAAGAAATTGTCACAAAAAAAAAATCAACACAACTTAAAATATGATAAATTTTAATATTTTAATACATTCATACCTTGTTTTGCAGTAGGTCCATTTACAGGCATTGTATCATCATCACTAGTAACATTTTTGTCCACTTGTGCTGCTGACATGGCAACCTCACCTTCATTCCCATTAGCAGTTGAAACTAAAGAACTGGATTCAACAATTGTTTGAGTTGTATCTTTTGATGAATCCGAAACCAAATTAGCTGCAGATGAGCATGATTCATTTGATGCCGGTTCACCGATACTGATTTTTTCTACTTCATTTGCATCACCGTTCAAAGTTGACTGGTCAACAGGATACGGAGAATCTGATCCAGACAAACTCTTTTCCAAATTTTCCAATACTTCAATGTTAGTTTTCTCAATTTCATCTTTACTTTCATGATTCTCTGATTCATTAGCATTCGTTTGTTCATCATGGTTTTTCATTTCAGCTTCAAAAGTTATTAAATCATCATTGCAATTGTTTGATACATTGCTATCTATCCGATTATCAACGTTGGAATTTGTAGGCAGGGTTTCCTTAACAGTTAAATCATTTGCTGAAGTTGGATTAACAGTTTCTGTTAATTTTTGCATTTTTTCCTCTTCAAGGTTTCTTTTTTCTAAATTTTCAACACAATCTTCTTTAGAATTCTTCTTGAAAACACTTTCCATATTTTGAGTTTCAAGAGCAACAAGTTCTCCCATTAGTGTATTGTAAGACTTTGAGCCAATGGCATTTGAAGTATCAGAATCCTAACATCAATGCACAAACAAAATTATATTAATTTATTTTAAGTATAATCTTATTGTAATATAGATATTTAGCTAAAATAACACACCTGTGGATCAACGATCCAACCGTGATAAAGTGGAATATCTAATAAATCAAATATCGCACACTCCCTTGTGAACTCAAAATCATCAATTCTGCAATAACTCAAATATTGGTATGTAAATCACAACAATCATGCAGAAATGTAAGTGTTTGCATAGAGAACAAACTAAAAAAAATTAAAAAAACCTAGTGAATTTTAAGTTCACATCAATTCCAGTTGCAAGACGAGGGAGTAAATCAATAGCATCAGCAATATTCTGTTGTTGATTTTCAACATATCCTGCATCTTTGTTCTGCAAAAACAACTAAAACCAATTAAACATGAATGAAAAGAGATTAACTTGTACTTAAATGAAATATAAAACATATTTATAGCAAAAGTTAGAAGAGTAATTACATCAACATTACTGTTGGAATCAATTAACCGCTCCGCCACAAGTGAAAGTAATTTCTCTTGAGATACTTCAGCCATATCTGAACTCAAACTCAGATTGTTTCTCAACAACAAAACGTTACCTAACATAAATTGCAAATTCAACCATTAAAATGAATGTTTAATCTCTATGTTCCACCAGGTTAATCAAAATGCAACATCATTATCATACAAAAAGTTGATTACTTCAGTTCATGAACTAATTTGTCACAATTTCGATGTGATCTTTAACAATAATACAAGCACGTTGATCACCAGACTGCATCCAAATACTTGCAAATCAATTCACAATCTAGATGACCAACAATCATTCCCAAATTATCTAAAAAATATGTTTGAGTTTGAATTATAATTGAATGAATCAATAATCACTTCCCCTTTTTCTCCTAAAACTAATTAACTTTTAACCTAAATAATATAGAACACTGTTGAAACTCCCCACAACTTAAATACCTGGAGATTGTGCCTCAATTAACTGATTACCAACGAAACAAAGTGTTTACATAAACAGTATTAACTTAAAACTCATAATCATGTCTCCTTATCCTTAAAACGTACGCAAATTCCAACCAAAATTAGTTCACGCAACAGCCAAAAGCCCCAAATGATTGCACCATTGACGATCATTTTCCAATCAAAACATACAAACAATTTTTTAAAACCTAATTTCAGCAGAATCAAAAAACCCTAGAAAGAGTAAACGAGTTTCAGAATATTACAAATAGCAAGAAGAGGACAAGGTCCATTGTCGTTCTGAAGTACAATCGGAGTAGTTCTTCCAAAGAACTGAATGATTTTCGTTTTATGCATCATTTCTTTAACCGCCGGCGTCTCTTCCCGGTTAATCTGCTCTTCCGATGGCGAAGCCATTTCCGATCACTACTTTTAGCAACGTTTTTCTGAAACCTGTAAACAATATGTTATATGTATATGTGCGTGTTTAGTGCGTGTGTTTGGAAAGGTCAAAGAGATGAAAACAACGCTGATTGGTGTAGATGAAGATGACAGAAAGGGAATCTGGTAATCGGACGATGAGATTTCATACGACGGAGAGAAGGAGGGAGAAAATCTAGAATTTATTTTTCTATTTATCATGACATATATAACCCTTCTAACTTGGAAGTTTGACACTTTTTGCTTTCTTGTTTAGCTATTTTCAATTTCGTCACGTACAATTCAATACTTCGATAATCAATTTGCAAGAACAATTATATTATTTCAGTTGATTTTCAGTTTTTGGTCTGGTAGATAATCCGTGTCTATGACTATGAGTACTAAAATATCTATTTTTGATTTATAACTACCATCTCCAATGCTTCAATGTGGAACAAATTTTTATTCTTGGTTTAGTAGTTAGTACCCTTCTCTGGATCTAAGTTCATTTAGCTCAATTTTATATTACTCGTTTGCAAATTAAAATATTTCATATAGTGTCTTTTGATTGTGGCTTATATTGATTTCTTTGTAAGTTGCGTTCAAAGTTGTAAAATTAATAACTAGAAGTGTAAACCAAAAACATTTCAACATTTTGGTCCAAATTTGTATTAACATGTTACTTGCGGTATAAGAAATAAGGATTGTATTTGGCTTGTTTTTACTTGGGCACAAAGATTGCAATAGAGGTTTTCGGTTCCGTATAGAAAATCCAACACTTAAAAATCACAAAAGACAAGTTTTAGTTTCTATTACTTTATTGTAATTGTAATAATTAAGCTTTTTTAAGGTGCATATTATTTCTTTTTTGTTGATTTTTTTTAAGAAACTCAACTATAAATTAAGTTATATATTCATATAACAATTAAAAAAAATTAAAAGATCTGAATCTAACGTGAATAGGAGGGTGCCATGATGACATCACGATATAAATATAAATAATTAAATTAACAACTCCATGATCCATCCAGATTCCTAGGTTAAGGAGATGGTGCCATGATCATGACATAATCAAACCTTTTCGACGTCAAACTTTATATAACAAATGATGTCTCCTTTCTTTTAATTTTTCTTTTAAAAGAAATTTATATCTAAAAACTCAAATCTAAATATATATAAATTTCACATAAAGGAATTAAAGTGAAAATTTTAACTACATGTTTAACTAATAATTATTTTAAGAGTGGAAATTCATTGTTATTAATATTATCTTGACAATTTCACGGTTGCTTCTGTTAAGAAATGATTTTTTCTTGCTTTAAGTTAGAAATAAAAAAATAAAATAAAAAATGCTCCCACTTCCCAACACTACAAAACAGCCATTAGGTTTCTATATTTTTTTTTATTTTTAACAAAGATCCACTATACGTGGGTAAATAAAAACAAACACATGCAGATTCCAGATAGTGTGATACACTACAAACATTTTAACTCGACATTAAAAGTCGACAAACCAAACGGAGCCGAACGGCAGAGACGAAACTACTAAGGTTTAGCTTTGGTTTAATTTCACAACTGGCAACAGCTTAGTTAATTTAACTTGTATTCACAAATGTGCATTTTGCACCCGATATTATTAATATTAATTTACATGAAAAACAGATGAAAATAAATAAGACTGATTTCTGCAGCATCTGCAATGGCATGATCAAGCTGATCAAACATGGTAAGCTTCTTAATCCAAAAACTTGCAATAATAACCCAAAAAATTTGCAAATTTTAAAATTTTTCTTCAGCTTCTAACCTTGAATAAGAACCCAAAAATTTCACATGAGAAACAGGATTAACGTATGTGCGTTCTGCCAAAAGATGATGCACCAATTTCACTATCTGTATTCTGCATAACATGGAGCATACTTATGCTTTAGTTAATTTTTAACTTCAAAATAAAAAAATATAAATAAAATAAGTAAGCTAAAAGTGTTTATATGAATAATATGATATTACCTGTGATTTGGGTGACGGAAACACATTCCAAAATCTAAGTGTTTCATCTCCAGCTCCCGTCACAATCGTCTGCAAAACCCATAATTTGGTATTAAATTTATGATTATTTGTCTTTTAACTGAGAGTTAATTACACAGATAGTGGTTTGGTCAAATTAACAAGTTTGGGTGCTAACGTTTAAAAGTAACAAGTTTGAGGTTTACACTTTCAACCTTTGGATTTAACTACTCAAAAAGTGAAAGGGTATTTTGGTCATTTCATCCTAATTTAAGGGAAAAGTTAATGGAAGTTAGCCTTAATACCCAAACTAATTACAAAAAAATTTAAGCACAAACTCCAAACTTGTAACTGTTTTTGCTTAGTACCCAAACCAGTTACTTTATCCAAACCATAGGGACCATTTATGTAACTAACTTTTCAACTTATTATTATAAAATAAATTAGAGATTTACCTGCCCATCTGGTGAGATTGCAAGATAGAGAACTCTATATGTGTGACCAGTAAGTGTTGCCAGCTGTAATAAGGATAATATATTCGGTGTTAAAAAAGTTAATCATAAATTGTTAAAGGACCAAAATTAGCCCAATAAGGAGATCCAGTAGGGCATCGGGTCGACCCGTTTGACAAAAGCGTTACCTTTGACATAGTAGGGTATCTCCAAACAATAATCTGGTTTTGGGAGTATCCGTGGGTGCTCACGAGTTCGTTGACATTTTTTGACCATACAAGATTGCATACCTGGATTGCGATATAATGAGACGTTTATTTGTCAAATGTCTAAACTACCCTTTAAAAAAAAAAGAGATTCTAGTGAACCAAGATAGCCATATTTCTAACCTTTGAGAATGAATTTTTTTATTAAAGCAAAGAGATTAATAATTCTATCAAGATATTACAAAACTCTAAAGAAAGTAGATTAGATGACCAGTATCAAATTTAATATTTGAATTTGACAATCCAACATGAAATTTATTCTTTTATAGATGGAGTAACGAAAAATTCTTTTACAGTTTAGGATTAAGTGGAATGCATAAAACTATTGGGAATACGTTTTTTACTTTATGTCTATTTTAATGAATGCTATAAATAACCACACACCAAACTTGAAACAACATACTAACCAAATAACCTCCAAATCAAAAAATTACAAAAAAGAATATAAAAAATTGATAGCTAGCAAAAATTACATTACTAATTTTTTCTGAGCCGCCAAGTGAGAAGGCAATATATAAATCTTTGGAAATATTGAAAATGTAACATATAAAAAAAACTATTTACTTTTAGTCATGACTATGACCATAATGACAACTTAAGCTAAAAAAATTGAAAAAAAATATAAATTATTTATAAGAAATATTACCTGGCTACCGGTATCCATGCAGCTCAGATGAGAATTGGTGGTTGTGTTCCAAAACCGAATACATCGATCTGCGGTCCCACCACCAGACGCTAGAAGCCCATAAATATGTGGGGACCACGCAATTGCTTTCACAGCAGCTGTATGTTCACAATATTTCAAAACCGGTTGTGTCGCATGTTGGTTCCAAACAAAAAGCTGCATAAAAAAAAAGATTAAATTAATTACTAATCTTGAAGAAATCAGGATGATAAGTAACTTAATCACGTACCCTGTTATCATTACCACCTGATGCTAATTCACGGTTATCGTAAGACCATTTGAGTCCACAAACCTACAATTCACAAGTTATAATGAGAAAGAAACCATTAATGCCGTATATAAATTGAATTTGTAAAAACAAATAAATATATAAATTGGAAGTTTTAAAAAATGTTACCTCTGATTTATGACCGCTTAGTTTACTAACAAAATCTTCTTGTGTGCGAGGATCTCGTTGAAGAATACTTTTATCGCGACTTCCTGAAGATAACATCGATGAATTCCAAGCAAGTGCTCCAACGCGTAACCGGTGTCCTTCCATTGTTCTTACTCTCTTACACCGCGAGGCGTCCCATATCTAATTTTAAATTAAAAAAAAAAACAAAAATGTTGGTTAAAGTTACTTACTATAAATAAACAACCATATCCGTAAGTAAAAGGATGTCATTTTAAATTATTTAAGACATATGTATTTATTTATTAATTATTTGGTTTCATAATATAATAAATGTCAAGTCTACAAGCAGTTGAAGGTATAAATACATCACACCTAAAATATTTGTTGCATAATAAGACCATTTCACAATTAATTAATTAATTAATTCACAAAGTCTACACAAAGTGAACCTAAAACTACGTTGTTGTTCAATAAGTCAATAGAGTCGGGTAAAAATATAAGCAAAATGTTAAAAAAAAATACAATTTTATAGTCAGAAAGGTACGATAAAACATATAAAGTGCAATAATAAATAAGCAGGAATTAAGTGGAGTAGATAACACCATCTAAATTCAAAAGATTATACCAAAATAAAAATTTTCTATACATTCTATCGTTCACAACTGATATAAAATTATTATTATTATAATTATAATTTCCTTTATAAAAATCATGACCCGTTTAGTCATGTTGACCAAGCATACTATAGTTTTCTTGTAACTCTTTTCTAGGCCTTGATTACAGTTAATCAGTTATAAAATTCAAACAATCAATCATATTCTCAATTTGAATAAAAAATATTTATAAACTATTTCTGGTCTTAACTATTATATATTTATACAACCTATAAACCTATGATTCATGAGATGATACCAAGTTGAACTTATATGTTTTGATACTGACCAAACTGTGGTTAACAAAATAGGCAACAACTTATAAAACATAAGCATTAAATTACTATTATGCACGCGAATAACTCATTCTGTTGAAAAATATACCATTAAATCATAAAAAATTACCTGAACTTTTCCGTTGCTAGTGCCAACAGCAAGATTAGTCCCTCGTTGCGCCCAACCAACCGAACAAACGCTATCATCAATCCCCAAATCGCACAATTTGGTTACCTGCATTTGTATTAACTATAATCATCAACAAAACCAACTTAAATCATCAAATATTCAAGAATATATATCAACCTTAATGTTTGAGAATTACCTTACTACTACAAGCATTCCATAAATAAACACAGTTTCCCAATCCAACAGCCAACACGTTGTGAGAAGACCAATCAACAAGATTCAGATAAAAATCATCTTGCAATGCAGGTGCATCCAAAACCTAAATTATCCCCAAATTGACACAATCGGTAGCAAAATGTTACTCAAGTGATCACAAAAACATAATAGATAAACAAGTAATCCGAACAATTGAAAAATTATGAAATTGAATCGACCTTATACGGTGATTTGGGAACTTTTCTTGGAGCTTTAACAGGGCTATGACTGACCCCAGGCGAGTGATCGTCGAACCCAATCGGAGACAATGAATGCAAAGACTGATTAGTCTCACTCTTAAAACGGAAAATATTCCGGTTAACCGCCGAATTGTTAACAGGAAAACACTTCTTGTCAGGTGTAGCGGGTGGTGTACCAATTCCCAGATCCGACCCGAACAATGCGGTTCTGAGAAGGGCGGTATAAGCGGCGGAAGAGGCGGAGGTATCTTCACCACGGGCGACGTCAGACGGCGGCGACGGCGCCGGAGACTGAGAAATGTGAAAGAGGGCGAAATTGGAGGATGATCGGCAGGGGATGTAGCGATCGCTGTAAATTGTGCGTGACGGAGATGGGTGGTAATGATACGGAGTTGATGGGGTTGTGGGGTCTTGTGATTTGGATTTCGATGGTGAAATCGATTGTGAAGAAGATGAAGATTGATTGTTGTTCATTTTGAGGGATTGATCGGGTTGTTGAAAGAGGGATGATGAAAGTCGATTGTTTTGGTGTCGTTTATTTACCGGGAATTAGAGTAACATATGTAGGGCTTTGCCGCGGAAATTAATAAATTATTGGGTTTTCTTTTCTTTTTATTCGAGTTTTTGCGAAAGTAAATTATTTCTAATTGAATAATTATCTAGGTTTTATAATATTTTTCGCTTTGTTCTTAAAATATCGTTTAATTCCAAAATTAATATTATTGGAATATAACGTTTTAGCTGTTTTAAAGGGGATACCTATTTAACTATTTTATCAACAATAAATCGTCACGATATTCAAAAAAATAAATATGATTCTGTTTTAACTATATTTATATAATTATATCTAGACTTCAATTTTGAAGTGGTTTTTTTCCTTACAAATCAAAATCAAAAAGTTTAGTTCTCTAGTTTAAGGAACATATGTAAAGTTATATGTTAAGAAACATGTTTTACTTTTAAAAGAAAAGACTACTTAAGAATAAAACAAGTTACATAAGAAGAAAACTTTCGAGCAATGTAATATACTAGCATGTTACTGGTTTTATAATGTTACTAGGATTAAGTGAATGGTCCCGTTTGATTTAATAACAGACTTTTTTTTGTAATCAATTTACATACCAACTCGTTTAATCAGGTTTAGAGGAGAAAACATGATTAAAAAGTAGAGAAAACACCAAACTGAACCGGTTAGGCCGGTTTCGTTGGTTTAAACGAAATGAACATAAACATTGTAAGGTGTTGATGGTGAGACTGCTCCAAGTTGGAGCCCAACAAACCCAACGAAAATGACAAAATAGCCCGACGAAGAATTAATATTAGCTTATAGTCCACTCCAGGAGCCAACCAAACAATTAGATTTATTAAAGCATGAGAGACTCGATTCAAAATATATGAATACACTGATTTATGACAAAACAGGTATATTAACATCGTAAATATCAGAAGTGTAATATAATAAGCCAATAATGTTGAAAAATTGTGAAGTTCGATTTTCACAATGTCGGGAAAAATTAGTTTTTAACATTTTTGGACACGAATAATTATATGAATATATTCGTTATATAATTTGTTATTGATGTGCTTATGTTCTACTATGTGATAGTATCATAATCTAATGAAACCATGCCCAAAACCAACGCCGTCCCCGAGATTTCTAAAAAATTCCGGGCCCTAGGTGAGGAAACAAAATGAGCCAAAATAAACAAACTCAATAATTCATTGGCTTATTTCAAAATTTTAAGATATTTTATGGGCTAAAGACTAACTAAGTTTAAACCACATCGTAGTGGACAAGTGAGTTTATTGGGTTTATTTCAAAGTGTGTAATTTAGTTATAATTTATGTTTTAATAAGTCAAAGCCCAAACTAGATCAAATTATAAAGTATTATGTTAAAAAAAAGTTGTATATATAAAATGTATATATATTTTTTAAAATTATGGGCCCTGGACGGTCGCTCACCTTATTCACCTTTTCAGGGCGGTCCTGCCAAAAACAAAGGTAAGATGAATGAGATATTGATATGAAAAAAATGAAACTCGGATGCTGTTAGTAAATTGCATCTTGTAATGCTCTTTCGTCGAGCGCATAATCATATAAGACTTGAGAAAGAAATTTCCGCTAACTTCGTGTCGGCAATCGCAATTTAAATAGGTTTCCATGCACCACTTGATAAATAAAGGTGCGATAATGTGGTCATCAAATGATGATTAATTAATAGTTCATAAGTGTACTCATTTCGATTTAACTTCTGATCATCGAGTGTTCAATAGTAATTTGAATGCCAATCTCCAAATCAAGTCATTGGTGGTGTTTTTTTAATCAAGCCCATCTAAAATATTGGTTTTGGAATCTGGACAACAGATACTTGGGTGCCCAAACATTATGCTTATGGGCTTAGTTTGAAGTAATCCATGCATGGTCCTTGATTAGTTGATGTCTTGACTCTTGATGGCTGAAGGCTGAAGCTATTAATTTTTTATGGGCCATGTCAAATCTCTTTAGATGAGTCGGGTTAAAAACATAAAATGTTTGTATCCATGGGCGTGGATCCGACATAGTGACATAGTTAAAAACCGAACATCACTAGATAAAAAATTCAAGAAAGCATTATATATGTTCCAAATTCATAAAGACGTTAAAAAGATCAATATAATCGATTAGATTTTTATAAATACAATAATCATGACAAGTCAATCTCCATAAATATTCCTCACACCCTATGGCTTTAGTTGATTTTTATTGGGTATGTGTGTTTGTAATCTCCCTAATAAGAATCTAACTTTCAACATGTACCGGCGCAATAAGTATTTTTATAGGGTGTTTGGGATTGCTTATTTAGATGGTGGGTGATAGTGAGTCAATGACGGTTGATGGTGGCAGCGGTGGTGGGTGGTGGAGATGGCAATGGGAGGTGGTGGGTGACGGTCGGGAGTGGCGGTGGGAGCGGCTGGTGGTTGCGGCGTTAGGTGGCAGTGGGAGGCATTTTGAAGGTGTTTGGTATTTGCTTATTTAGTGTATTCACTTGATTCCATAACATGCCGTCTTGTGAAAACAATAATACCTCTTACAAAAACTATTTATACGACTATAAACCTTTGTAAGTTATGAAGAAGGTGTTACAACCCTAAAGTTTTAATTTTACAAAAGTTTTAAACTCAACCAATACTTAAAAATAAAACATAGCATAATTATCACACCATATATATCATAAATAAATTAGATGAGAATTACAGCCATAGAATATAAATGATTGCTTATATGGGAGGCATTTTGAAATCCTACGCACGCCATGCCACCCCTTTTTGACAAATAAAAGTCATAATCATCACAACCTCCCTTCAAAAAAATCATTCTTCCAACCTCAATAATATTAATATTAATTAGGGGTGTTTTTCGGGTTTGTTAATTGGGTTTCGAGTTTGGTAACTGGGTTATGAGTTTTTCGAGTCGGGTTATTCGGGTTTTGAGGATATAAAACTGGAACCGAATACAGACCCATATTATATTATTTTATTTGGTTTTCGGGTTTCGGGTTTAATCGGGTCGCGTAATTCGGGTATTCGGGCTATGGCTTGAAAAAGACTTACTAAAAAACTTTGGCTACATTTTGACGTAACAATCTTGTAATCTTTCTTTCCGATTGAGCCTTAGCTCATTGCAAAAGTATATGTCCAAAATCTTACAGTTATGTTGAAATTTAGATTATAAAGCTTAGATTTCATTATATTATATACTATGTGGTTACTACCGATTAATGAAAAATTCTAGAAATGGTCTTATAATACTATCAGTGATAATAGACAAAATTACTTCGATTGTTTCTTTAGTCCATATATAAATTGATTCAAATGCGTGCTACATTCCCAATAAATTTAACATGTCATTATTAATATGATTAGGAAATATATATACTTGATTCGGAATCAAGCATATTGACATATCTAATCTTACGATAAAAATCTATTGCATATATAATCCTATTATAAAAAAAAACCAAATAAAATGGTATTCGGGTTATTCGGGTAGACCCAAATGTTGTGAAGAAGTAAATCAAATACCGACCCAATTATGACATTCGGGTTCGGTTCATGGCATAATCTGGTTGGGTTGTTCGGGTATCCCTTTATTCGAGTTCGGGTTGATTTTGTTCGGGTTTTTTATTCGGGTTCGGGTAAAACACACACCCCTAATATTAATCATTATTATGAAGGAAACTAAAAGTTGAATAACCGAAGTGTGTTATTTTAGTATGATTTTGTTTAGATGATAAGTTTGAATAAAGAAAATATAGGTATAAAATAGTTTGGGAAATAAGTTACTAATTTTTGATTTATTATAAATAGAAGAGTAAATTGCGGTTTTTGTCCTTTATGTTTTTATATCATTTCAGTTTTCGTTCTTTATCTTT
Source organism: Stevia rebaudiana (assembly GCA_009936405.2). Classification (NCBI taxonomy): domain Eukaryota; kingdom Viridiplantae; phylum Streptophyta; class Magnoliopsida; order Asterales; family Asteraceae; genus Stevia; species Stevia rebaudiana. The sequence continues at coordinate 7,877,349 of WOUH02000022.1, read as the reverse complement.
AATTTTTTTTCAAAAGACATCATTTACGTTTAATTCCAACTGCATATCACATCTTTTGTCTCTAAACCCAATTAAATTTAACGGATTATAATGTTAAATGAAATAATAAAGTAATGTAGTTTGGTCTTTTAAGAAATTCTTTCTAAAACGATAATTTTAACAATTTTTATATACAACACGACTAATATGCAGATAAAAAGAATTTTATCAAGCTCCATCAAGTACGAAGGACGAAACATATATTGCAGCGAAACCAGTAACATGGTCCCATTATCTAATAGTTTCTCCATTACACATTTATGGTTTATTTATTTTTTTAAGTTTTACCTAACAATATTTTATTTAATAGTTTAAACATACGTAAAATCGTTTGATAGTGTAATGAAATCATTTTATAATCTTATAAATATTAGACAAAAAAATATTTTATTGAAATGATCGCGTTCAGATTGTTGTGTTCTTGTACGTGATGTTAATCTGATGAAATCAAATGTGTCACACCCCCAAATTTCCACCGCGGCCAACGCCGCAAATGGAGGCGTGACGGAGACCGGCAGGATCAAAGTCATCGATCATATTGAACGACTTGCTACATGCAATTTAACAAAATACATTCTTTCATTCAATATGATAACCGTTTCAAAATACGATTTCAGAGTTTGCGGAGATATAATTGTTAAGTGCGGAAGCATAAGTTGTTTAAGTGCAACAATGCACTATTCATAACATAGATTAGCTTAAATGTTTTATCCAAAATAAAATGCATGCAAGACTCCACTAGCAGCTCCTAGTCTTAGCGTGCATCCTGGTTACC
>WOUH02000022.1:7830061-7843980 GCA_009936405.2 Stevia rebaudiana | reverse complement strand
GGGGACCGTTGTATTTGTTTAATATTTGTATCACTTGTAATGTATTGCTTCCGCACTGATGTAACTCTGATTATCATTATGAAATGAATAGTTATTTTGGTGTAATATGTGTTGGATGTTAAACCGGTTGACTCGATCCTGCCTTACTGAGCAGTTGACGTGGCGACCCGCTCACGGACCGGAGACCGGTCCGTGGAGCGGGGTGTTACAGATTGATTGTCCGTGTGCCCATTCGAGTTCGATTGTGGATGATTCGATTTCGGATGTTGGTACATTAGAGGCGGGTAATGAGACAACTGCATTTCGTTATTAAAATTGATTAAAAAATTTATTTCAGTGACTTTATTTAAAGATTGATAAATTTATTGGGAAGGTAAAAGTTTATTTTCATACATGAATTGTAATGTTTAGCATAATGCTAGCCGGATTTGGCCTTCCAGAGTCGCAAGTATGTTTTTTTATTTGGTTTCACTTTCAATTACCAACCAATCGCATTTTCTACCACTTATGCCATTGAACATCTACCAATTTTAAAATATGTCTTCTGTTATTATAGTACAGTAAACCGTCTTTAACAATTTTGTTAATTGCGATTGTTCAGTTATTTTCGATGAAATCGCCTACAACTTCAGACTTAAATAAACGCTTGGCCTCCTCTGGATAGCACTCCATGATCTCAGTTGTCCTCCCGCTGTTGCATGTATGTGCTCAATTGATTTGCTTCTTGCATTGTTATGGTTTTTGGTTTCGTATACTGATCACATATGTGAATGAAGGAATTTAGGTGTTTGAGAATCGATACCCTAAAAAGCGTAGGAAGGTTAGTGAAAAAACGTATGGATTTACCGGCTGGCCATTTAAATTTCACACCATTGTCATTCAATGTCGCCCGCATCGTGTCTTCTAAAAGATTGAAATTCGATCAGATTCACTATCTATCATAATCTGGGGTTGATTCATTCTATTTTTGTTTTCTATACACATCATTTTTTATATTTGTGCGATTTTCTTCATCATGTTTGCTATATAGGAAATATCATAAACCCCTTAATCTGTTGAGAAATATTTGTGCGATTTTCTTCATCATTTTTCTGCGGCAGTAGCATATTCAAACTTGAAGAATTCTCTCAATTCCATAAATTGATCAGTTGCTCACTGTACATTTGTGATATGAAGAGAATTCTCTATTTGTGTTTCATTACTTGTCATTAACTACAAGTGTATATATAAGAATTGAGGATATTAATTTAATGTTACTTATCAGAACTTGAATTGCTTCCTGTCGATTTGTGATATTTGTGATTTGCTTACTGCATCATGATTCACGTATAGCTCAAAGATTTGGTCTTTTCATATATACCTATGTTACTTGCTTGGATTTGTGATATTTTTCTATCTGCTTTTGCTCTGTTATATTTGCACTGGATATTAATTTTTTTTTTTGGTGCTCAAGATGCTTATAAACCATCTGTGGATGCTGTAAGTACAACAGGTCAAATGTAAAAGTACATATTATTACGTTTTGGATTTTAACTAATGATCAAATAACACATCAGTTTCACCGTTCGTTCATTCGGTAATTTTTAAAGAAAAATCAGTATTATAGAATTACCTTAAGGTGTTCTTTCATACCCATCAATTCTTAGGTATTTCTTATGTCCATTTGACCAATAAATCAACTAATAAGACAAATATAATATAATGTAAGTAATTGTTAATGTTTAGGAACCAAATATAGAATTGTGCTTTTGATATTAACTGAAGTAATTACACCTTGAAAGTTCATACGTTCTTGATGTAAACAAAAGTAGTTACAATTTCAAAAATTATATCTTGATTTTCCTAGATAAAAGTAATTAAGTACCAATAAAACCGCATTGCATAATATGGCCTTTGATGTTTGTATATCGCAAGTTGATAGCAATTCAATGCAGGTTGCAGCATCACACTTGGATCATGTTTCGGATAAGGTAAACTATTTGTTTAGTTTGCAATAAACTTTTTCCATGTTCTGCTGAATCCGGTAGACTTTCTTGATATATTGGATATACTATTCACATGGCATACTGCATATGGAAAGCATATACCAGTTGTTTGAATCCATTATTAACTTCCTATTGTAATTGTAATTAGAATTTTACGTAATCTGGCTTAATCAAAGTAATTAGTGATGTATTATGTATGTGTTGTAAGAATCGGTATTAATTTATTTTTAACCCACTTGACCCGTTATGTTAGTTGTCAATTTTGACTAATTCTAGCAACTTCTCACATATGGATGCATTGATGTGACGTGAAATTGAGAGTAGTTGTATCCAAAGAATGGTGGAGCATGTCTAGGTCGGTAAAAAATGTCTAATACATAAAGTGCGCCGCAACGCGCGCTTTGAAATCATCTAGTTGCATTTAAAAATGTTACCAACCTCTCAAATAGTACCAACAAATGTCTATTTATATTGAAGACACCTAATTAAATAATGTGACACATGTTTTAATTATAATGATATTTATGTATTATATATGAGGGATTTGCCTTTCATATTTATGATAGTTCCATTAGAACTTTTAAATCAATATATTATCGTTATGTTTATTCCATAATTTGTGACATGTGCTCGTATGTATGCATTATTTAATAGTGTAGCACAATATATACTCTTTTGATGTATGCAAGATAATTCTTTCCCATATTTTTAATAACTCTATTGTAAGCTGTGGTATGTTCATTTCTTGTCAACCTTTTTTATTTATTTATGAAATACTTTCTCTAACGTATGACCTTTGTTTGCCAATGCCATTATATCTGGTGGAGAATAGCATGGTGAGTAGCATTTGAGAAAAAAAAATGAGGAAATGGAATCACGAGTCTGGCATGGATCGGTTTTCAAATTCATTGGTTTGTTTCAACCTCTTTCCTGTTGCTTGACTAGCAGACTTGGTATATATAGTCAGGCTAGATAGTTGTGTATGGATACGTTGAGTGCGACGAACTTGAGATTCGTAAGATTTACTTAACAATTTTAATGACATGTGATTTCAGATTTAATCAAAATATATAGAAATCATATGATAACCATTGAGGATAGAATTCATTCCATACTCTTTGGGTATAAATAAGTACATGTCGTACATATAGAAGAAATAGGGAAATGTAATCTTAAGAATGAGACTCAGACTCACTTCGAAAATCATTTTCTATTTTTGATTATTATATTCTATAGCCATTCTTATTTATTATTTATTTATTTTGAGGGAAACAATTCTAACAATTATGAATATAATATGGACAAATATCTATACATTAGTACGCATAAAATGTTCCCAGTTATTTATTTTCTTCTACGTGGCACTAATACATAGTCACAAATATTCTCAATTGAAAATGTCAACTTAATCCTTTTACTTATTCAATGTTCACCCACGTTTTCTTTCCGGTATCTTTTTCCCTAATTTCTAGGTCACCGTTACCCCAAACAAAATAATTTTCCAGATTTCTATGCGAACTCCTAGGTGGTAATTTTCAGAATCACCTAAGTAGGAAAAACAAGGTAATGAATGAAATCATACCTTTGAAATTCAATTTACAGCCGATGTGGGGTTGCTTCGTACTGCCGCTGCGTGTTACGAGTGTTTATGATTAATCACTGTTGCGGTTTTGTTGATAGAATCCATGGTGTATTGGCTGGACTTGCACATCTTTTCATACAGACACCACTTCAAATACCCACCTTCGGTCGCAAGTCACAACACATTTGATTCTTCAAAATCGCAGACTTGCTCCTACAACAAAGTTATTTCCCATCTCCCTGCCACCATTGCTTCTCCTTTTCGCGCTGCTGAGCATAGTATACAATAGTGACAATGAATTTCCACATGCTACCACCTATTTCTCTACTCTTGTTCCTTCTCGTAGTAAATTACAAAGCCATCACCAATCCCAGTTCACGAACTAGTATTGCTTTGAACGTCCGATGAACATTTGATTGATATGAACAAACACATGCAAGGATAGATGTGCCTGTGAACCAGAAGCCTTCCGCCGAGGAGACAGCGGTGACATAGTTGAACAGTCAGCTTTTTCTTTATTTATTAAACAATGGATCGAAGGAACAAGTGCAATGTTTTCGAGGAAAAATGGTTAGAGATAAGACCCAAGAATAGATCAGGGGACAACGTAATGAGATGCTTCTAATAAAAGTGGGGTTGAGCAAAGTGCTGATAACGTGTTACAATATAGAGAGAATATTGAAGGGAATCGACTGATTTCATTGATTAATCCTTATTCCAAATACATACAACACATATATATACTAATACAAGTGAAACCCTAGAAGCCCATAACTGGGCCGGGCCATAAAATGATCTGTTCTATACCAATGAATATAATACATTTGTTTTCTTGTAGTTCCACATGTTCGAACCTCTCAAACCACTATGTGATACGTACTCACCCCATCTAGCCACACGTTCCCCATCATACATTATCATGTGTCCATGATAAGTGATAACATCATCTCGTTGATCACCTTCATGTTTTTCCTTTTACTTTGAATCATATGTTTTACTTTGTGATGTATTTAGTATTTGCAAATTCATAAACAAGAACAAAATTAATTTTAATTAATTTTTTATTCATTCCTTAAAAGATCCCTAAGACTTTACCCCAAATTCAATGTAACACATTCAAATATTTCTTAAAAACCACTTAACAAACAATATATTGTTGACAGTGGAAAACCGATTATTAGATCCCTGAACTCAAACCAACCCAAAATCCTAAACACAAAAAAACTCTAAAAATAATTAACAAATTACTTAGATGTCAAGTCAAGTATATTCAGTATTAGAACATGTTTCAATACATCTAGATGCTACCAACTCTAATGATAGCCACATCCCCAATCAATGGTAGAAATTTGACTAATTAGTTTAAAAAGTAAACTGCAAACCAATCGATCGCGCAAATATCGTACCTTAATGATCTGCAAGAATGTCGCCATTAACCACCATACCTAATCTTAAGCAACTCTGGAGGTTCTTCTTCCATTATACCAGAACCAGTTGTGGTCAAGTATTTTCTAAGTGTTGTTTTACGGTCTGCAAGAAACGTATGATCCAAGAAGTTATCATATGCTGCATTTCCAAGATTCTTTGCTGCCAACACGCTGCGCAAAACGGTTATATTTGTTTCAGATCATTTTCTCAAAACGTGAAAACAAATTATATTTTTGTTCCAGATTTTTTTTTTAATTTCTGTGGTAACCATGATCTTTTTGCTCCAGATGGTCAACAAGACATTAAGTTGCTCAAACGGTAAAAATGTTAATTTTAAATTAAAATATGATGCGACACTAAACACATACCAATGTCGACAATAAACACGACATGGCAAGATATCGTCTCTCCAGATCTTGTCAATACCAAACCGTCCATACCGTTCATGGAATATCTCATTGCTTCCTGCCAAATTTTGTCAAAGTTGAGTTTTAAATATAAAAAAAAATTAATAATAATAATTGTAAAACATCTACATTGATACCATTTGGTTCAAAAGTTGCCATTTATTATACAATTTGGTTTAAAAGTGGGATACCTTTGCATCTATTCTGGAAATATTCCTCATCACTATAACGTGCACAAAGCACCTATATCAATGATTACAAACACAATCAGTCTTATAAGCAGATTTGAGAATATTATTATTTAGTATACAACTAATATATTGGTTGAGTGTCACTCACAGCAGGAGTTACATACTGGTCGCCTTCTAATGTTTCAGGTTGAACCTTTAAAACCAGTCAATTTGAATATAGTTAGAACAAAGGACCTATATGTATTCTGGAGAACTCTTATGCAAAAAAAAAAAAAAAAAACATAAAAACTTACAGCTAAAAAGCGGAATTCATGCTCCCTCTCAATGTAGGATGGGATCTGATCAATATATAATGGGTTCAATTGGTTCAATTGTCATATCTTTGATTAATGCACGCATCAAAAGTTCATAGCGGTATTGTCTAACAAATTCCAATACATATAACATACCTCTGACTTGTTAATCTTGAAAACAGTAACTATAAGTGATTCACCTTCACAGGGCTCCACACTCAAGCTTGAAATTTCCTGTACAGATACATGTTTAAGAAGTCATCTGTCTTGAACAAAAGTAATAAGTGAGATCAGACAGACTAATTTCAGACTTTAATAAAATGGACTTGGATCTTGTTTTCTGAGAAAGGATAAATTCTGTATTTTCTTGCATATTTTGGTAAATTACAGTAACCAGTTCAGCTTTGATGACAAATAAGTAACAATCCAAAACACATTTGAGTTTGAAAAGCAATCTTTTAACCTCAAATCACTTGACTAAAGCAAAGTACTATTAATCATCATCATCAAAAGATATGATGAACTCCAGCTCCATTACCGTTACTGAGAGATTTTGAATTATTATTATGTTATCGTGCATACATTACCTTAGTCTCAGGCTTGGCAATTCCACGCTCGAAGAAAATAGGAGCAACATGAGCAAAAACACGCCTAAATCCGTTCAATTTTGCAACTCTAAAGTTGACGAGATCAGGAAAGGTACTTCTCGCACTCCGTTCTAGTCGCTCCAAATAATGATCATACAATTAACAACGTAACGAACTGATTAGTGATACCAGATATTCGCTAAAGAGAATAAGCTGAACTCCGATTCGAATATCGAATTAGGTTAGATCAAACTATTCAGATTACAATGTCTGATTAAAAACAAATGAGCATGATAATCGATAGTTATGCGAGGAGTACCAGATAGCAGGGAACCGAAGCCACATATAGATAGGGTGCCATCTGGAGAAACAATTTGCTCGAAATCGGACTCTGTTGTGAGTTCTGTCTGGTGACGATGATTTTCCGGCAGGATGTCGCCGGGAGACGACATGGTTGACCGGCAGAGAAAGTGCCTCCGGCGGTTGCGCTGCTTTAGTAGAAAGCGAAATTGCGAGCGAGTAAATGGAATCGGTAAGACGCGAGATGGAAGATGAGAAACGCAATCGGAGTTCGTGCTTCGCTGAATGGGGTGTGTTAATGGCGAAAATGATGATCCGGTTGAAAATGCATTCATGGAGGTTGCAAGAGCTTGTGAGAACTGAGAAGTGAAGCTCAAGATCCTTGGTTAGCTTTTCTGTCTTGTAACTCAATGTTTAATAAAAAGGAAATGTCCTTTTTGATATTTTTTTTTTCCTGACCAATAAATCCTTAAATTGTTCACTTATATACATTCGCCGACTACGTAAATTTACCCGCGTTGTCAGTAAATATGCAGGTGCCGCCCATATATGTATGGGCAATATCAGCATATTATACGGGCGACGCCGGTCTGTAAAAAGAAAATTCAGCGCTTGTAAATATACGGGCATCTATGCATGTACAAGACACGTGTCACATTTCGATTGGGTTAATCGTGGGCGGACGCCCGTCTGTAAAAAGAAATTCAGCGCTTGTAAATATACGGGCGTCTATGCATGTACAAGACACGTGTCACATTTCAATTAGGTTAATCGTGGGTGGACGCCCGTAAATTTACGAACGCCGGCGTCTGTATATAAGTGGACAATTTCAAGATTTGTGTCTATGCATGTACAAGACACGTGTCACATTTTGATTGAATTAATCGTGGGCGAACGCCCGTAAATTTACGAACGCCGGTGTATGTATATAAGTGGACAATTTCAAGATTGGTTAGGTCAATTGACATTTTGAAAAAAGTTTTAATAAAAAGTACATTTTAGTAATTTCCAAGGATAAAACGTCTTAAAGATACTATAAAATTATCATTATTATTATTATTATTTAGTACAAATTAAATTATTCGTCAAAACCAGTAGAACTTAAAGCATTTAAACAGTTAACGCTGAATTTAGAGAATTAGAGGGCAAAGCATAAAGCATTCATAATAAAAGAAAAAAGACACTTGTGTTATAAATAAGAAACTTATAAGATTATATATTGTAAAATAAGAGTTGTCAGTTTTACATTGGATTCCAAAATCAGAAGTCAGCTCTGAGATTGCCTCAAAAGCAATATGTGGATATATATATATAGTTACATACATACTAATGAAACAAACTGTTAGTAAAATCCATTTCTGTTTATAACAAAAGAATGATCAATGGCCATTGTCATTCATCATACAATTACAATATAGAGATATTATATACCACCACAACTAATATATCAAACCTATTTTTCTAGCTCCACCAATAATTTCTCCATCATCTTCTTATACATCGGCATGTAATGATCATTGATCATCGTTCTTGACAACCTTAACTTACCATAAAGATCGCGAGGCGTCTCATAAATACCCACATGTTCATGTTCATGCTCATGATCAAGTTCATGTTCATGTTCATGTTCTTCAATGGTGCCATCATGATTATTGACTAGATCAGATGGATTATTTGAAATGGTTGAAACAATATGCATTATTCTTCCTGGAGGATACAAATGTTGATTTTCTGAAAAATCTGATGATGAAATTGGTTGTTGTTCATGATCAACTGAATCGGCTATAACCTTTTCCTCTTCTATGATTTCTTGGGCTGCAGCCTCTTCTTCTTTTTGGGCTTGTAAATGGGCCCCGTTTTCTTGTCTTTGAAGTTCTTTCTCGAGTTTGTATAATAATTCACCTTCGGTTATGTGTTCGGATTTTGATGTAACATGATCCACGGGAATAAGAAGCTCCTCTTCATCCGTGTCATCATGGGCCGAACCGGACCCGGATCCAGAACCGTCACCGGAAGAACCATGGTCCATGTTTGGTTCATGGGTTGGATGGTTGGTGTCGGTTGCTAGAGAACCCGGGTTGTTTTCAAGTACAAGTGAAGTTTCAGAAAAGTTTTCGGTTGGTGTGATGCCGACGGCTCGACGACGTGCACCCATGCATGACCATGCAGATAGAGTTGACCGGGTTCTAACTACCGCTTGTGCCACGTTTTGAGCGCGCTTCATCACAACCTAAAAATCAAAAATAGAAGTTGAGAATGACCAAAATACTTTGGATAATTAGTATTATTTTATTTAGATAAATAGAAAATTACACATATGGTCCTTGTGGTTTGTAGAAAGTATAAACTTGGATACCAAGGGTCCAAAGTAGTTTTATGCTTTCAATTTTGTAACAAGTTTTAGTATTAAGGCCAACTTTCGTTAACATTATATATGGTGAAATGACCAAAATACCATTTGAATTTGATAATTCAGAAAGTCAAAATGTATTTTGGGTATTTCACCTATATAACGCAGCCGTAATACCCAAACTTGTTACAAAATAAAAAACATAAAACCCAAACCTTATACTTTAAACCTTCAATGTACCCAAACCTGTTACTTTTGCAAACCACAGGGACCATCTATGTAATTAACTCTTAAAATATAAATTGCTTTAATCATATGAGCATTTGACACACTATCTTTTGCTTAAAAATAAAAATTGTGGACAAAATCTTACAAAAACTGAACCCTAGTTTTGACTAAAACCCCATATTGACCCTTCACTCAACCCGCCCATTTACCACATGTAATATTAAGTTAACTGAAATGAATGGAGATTTGACCTGAGTGCTACTAGATACAGGACGAAGCATAGCACCAGCACCAGCAACTTTGGCTCTTGCATTCGCGATTGATGGGAGACGCGATCCCAAAGCTGTAGCAGAACGAAATACAACATTCAAAACCCTAGTTTGCTCAACTTGATCACGCAAATCATTTAACCAAGAGGATGCTGTAACCTGTAGATCAAATACTTTACTTAAATTAATTACATGATTAATACTTTATTAGAATATCATACAGTTGAAGAAACAGTTTGGTTTCAGTTTTCGCAAAAATCTAAAGCTGAAATACTGGAATTGATGGTTAAAAGTACCTCAGTGCGTAGATCATCTATAGAAGCAGTTGAGAATGTAGGCACCAGATCTGAACCGTTGATTATTGTGGTGATAAAGTGCTTACCTGACTCTGCCAATTCCCATGTCATACACGCAGCTGCAGATAATAATATTCAGAATCTCAAATCAATAAACTGTAGATTTTCTTTATAGGTTTGATTTTCAAAAAGAATATTATTCTTTCAAGATAAATGTCATTTGTTGATTCAGTTCCCTATTTTAGAAATAAATAAAACCAATTCCTATGATCGAAATAAATAGAGTTAATTACACATAGGGACCAATTCATGTTGTTTGGGCAAAGTAACTGGTTTGGGTACTAAGTTTTAAACGTAACAAGCCTGGAGTTTATGGTATTAATTTTGTAACGAGTTTGGGTATTAATGCTAACTTCCGTTAACTTTATGTTTAATCTAAAAGAAATGACCAAAATACCCTTTAACTTTTTAAAGAACCAGTGAAAAGTGAAAGGGTATATTGGTCATTTTCACCATAATTTAACGAAAGTCAACCTTAATACCCAAACTTGTTACAAACTGAAAGCGCAAACCCCAAACTTGATTCTTTTAGACTTGGTACCTAAATCTGTTAGTCTGTTACTTTACCAAAACCATAGGGACCATCTATGTAATTTACTCAAATAAATAACTGTGTATCTGGATACTATTAAAGTTTATAATCTCATACCTGGTGCAAATGTAATGCATGAAATAGATGATAAGTCTTTTTGTTCTCGAAGAATGTATGTTAAAAGTGCAGCAGTTCCACCACCAAGTGAATGTCCAACAATCTGAAGAAAATAGAAATAAAACCTCAATAAAACTTTTATTTAATTAGTGAAGTGAGATTGAAGTTACACATCCGTAAGGCATGCAGCTGATGACATCAAACAAGAAGTAATTGTAGCAAACGCGTTAAGCTTGTAATTTGTAAAGAATAATTTTTGGTAGATAGACAGTTATTTCTTCTATCAAGCTGGTAAAAGTAGCAGTTTGAATCTTGTGTGGCTCCAAAAAAATGTATCATTCCTAATTTTGTTGAGTTTTCAGGCACACTTAAGTCTTAACTTTTCACTCGCTAATAATCACTACATAAAAATTAAAATTAGTATTTTGCCTACAGTCGATAATTTTTTTAATTCAGTCAGTATATGATGAGGGTGTTGATGCAATATAGACATGTTGTGAACAGTATAAAAATCTTTATTAAACTATGTTCAATTACAAAATTTGCAGATTTTTTCAGGTGATCATCAAACGGGGCTTATTTACCCTATCTAAATTACCAACGGAACATGACACAAAAAAGAAACAGTCAACATTTTGCTTGACATTGGTGAAAAACGACTGTGTTTAAATCCAAATGTTCAAGAAAGTGCATGATTACTAAACTGGCAGTGCAAGTTTATTATGTTATATATAACCAATAATGTTTTGCAAATTGCAAGTACATGTTCATTGATTATCTTAAACATCCACCTTAGTAACAACAAAGTTTAAATATTAATTTTGCATTCCAGAAACAAAATCTACCTTGACTTCAAAACCAGGGTTTTCTTTAAGGGATTCAAACAGAAATGGAATACTAAGCTTTGCAATCCATCTAGCAGCAGCAACCATCCCACAATGTGCATAACCTAAAATAAGATTACTTATTCCACCATCATGTAATACAGAATGGTGAAAAGGTACAACACCACCAGTTGCAGCTGTCAGTGTATCTTTAATACTATGTGTGCCACGAATTAGTAAAAGAAAACACTTTGATTTTTTATCGCATATTATCGTGAAAGCAGGCTTCAAAATCTGCATTCATAAATAGAAGCAAACTTATTGATGTAAGTGAGTAAACAAGTACACTTTATTATAAATAAAATATGAAAAACAACTTATACCCCTGCTTTTGGCTTTTGCAATAAAACATCTGCTTCTGAATAACCAGCAGACTCCAAAAACACTGGAAACGGTTTCTTTGAGAAAAGGTAGCAAAGAGTCAACAACTGCAAATAGTGTTTCAACTCTGCAATGATTTCAGGTCCTTTGAGCTGTATACTATTTTCTCCAGCATATACACTAGCTACTTGTACGTTACCCTGAATCAGCATTCAGCACATTCAGCAAAGTTTACATCTAAAAAAATTAAAATCTGTAGTCTAAATAACAATAACCATGCAAAACAGCATATTACACAAACTTATTTATGTAATTATGTTCAATCTTCAACATATAAACAGAACAACAGCCGTACCCAGTAAAATCCCCCTCAAAACAAAGTGATAGGGTTGGAGAGTACACAGATATACAATCATGATGCAACAACTTAGTGATTCCAGATGCAGTTCTGGCTTTAGGATATGATCAAAACCTATATATGTTCATCCTTCAAAAGGTCAAAGACTCAAAGTATTACAATTATGATGAAAGAATTTAGTGATTCCAGCTGAAATTCTGACATTAGGGAATCATACGGCCTATATATAAACTGATTTTTAGTTTTGACCCTTATCTTCTCCAGTTTATATAAAAGTTCTCGCCAGACATACTGATAATCAAAATTAAAGGTAATAATCCGCATTACAATCATGATGAGCTCAAAACAAAACACAGCAGTGAATCAATCAAATTACAGCCACACATGCATAAAAGCTAAACCTTGAACAACTTAAAGATGAACCTTGAACTCAGAGGTTTAGTTATAACACAACACGATCTATACTTTTGGTCAATCAAAAACATCAACTTGAACTTTAAAAACAAACAAAGTTAAGAAAAACCGCGTTACCTGCCTTCGCAACAAATAATTGATCCCAAACGCCAAATCTCCAATCGGCCATTTCCCTAGGGTTTCCGAATACGTAAACCTAAGCGTCTCAGAAAGAGTCGAAATTGTTTCAAACCACGTCGCGGGAGCCTGAGCCGGTCTCCTCTGCGCGATCTTCCTCTTCGATTTACTCGATTTCATGTACTCCCGTCCCTCGTCATCATCGGCAGCCTTCGCGTCAGCGGTAGTCATTCTCCGAGCCAACACGTAGTACAAAAGCACCACCGCACCTGCGGCCGTCGCCATTGTCGTCGCCGCCATCAAATCAGCTCAGGAGCTCGCTGATTCGCGACTTAACAGCCCTGTGTTGATCTAAAACTCGATTATTACTAGTATTACAACAGTTAACTGCAGAATTAATCGAAGATTTTAGTGATTGTCGAAGATCGGGAGAGTTTGCAATATCTTTCACGAATACATCGAATCTAGAGAGAGATGAAAAAACTAGAGAGAGAAAGTGGCGAACACAGAAGCAACGGAGAAGAAAATCGACGGGAAATTACTCTATTGACCTTTGATGCGTCTGATAGCCTAATAATAGAATAGGTGAACGGATTTAACTTTCTTATTAATTATTTAATATTATTTTAGAGTATATCTTCTAAACAGAAATATTTTATGTGTATATATAATGTTAAGAATTTGTTGCATAGTTTAATAATACTATCATTCGGTTTTGCAAGTCAGACAACGATGCATAAGGTTTTTTATTTTGTTGTTGGGTGGGGAACAGTAATGAAGCTTATAATATCATATTTATTAGCGCATTCAAATCTACTTATACTAATAAACAGCTAACTCCAACAGCTAACTCCAATAACACCTGTCATCTCTAAAATTAGTTTTATAACCAAAAAAGGACACGTGGCACTCATACATTAACTCAAAATAAAAATAAAAAACCATTATATTTTTCAAATACCCATTTACCCGTTTACACTAACCCATACCCGTTAAAAATACCCGGAAAAAAAAAATGCGGACGTTTTCAATTGTTTTTCTCTTAATCGACCAATTCTAAATAAACCCTAAAAATGGCGGCTCAAGTTTCTCTATGCATCCTCTGATGGCGATTTCCATCTTCGATCAAGCTTCATCTTTTCTTTGTCGATTACAGTTTCATGGATCTCCTTATCTTCGATTTAAAGGTAAATCGTTGAA
>WOUH02000022.1:7808560-7820354 GCA_009936405.2 Stevia rebaudiana | reverse complement strand
GTATTTGTGAAACTCGTTGTATTTTGATATATTTAAGGCATGTATTTCTCTCATTGTACTGTTGTGCTTTTGACCCGGTCTTCGATCACACCCCCGAACTAAAGTCGCTTCCGCAAACCGCTGACCGTTGACCGTCCGTACTGTTCCGGAGGGGGGTGTGACAAAGCCCCTTCAAAGCTCCGCCCATAACGCATAGTCTTATTAAAGACTTCCAATCTCTTTTATCTTAATTTTATATCTCCTTTATACATAATCACTCATGGAAAAATACGACTAAACATTACTATGAGCATGATTGTAATCTGTCTATAAAATATGAGGTGATGAAAACGCAAATGGTATTATTAGAGTGTATTATACGAACTTAATTTTTTAAAGTTAAGAATTAAACTCAAACTAGATATTAAATTAGCACAATTGTTAAAACAAGCTATTTACACATTTTCTTCCTTTTTCTCTCTCCCTATTCAGATTTTTGTTGAGTATCACACTCAATATATAATATCTTCAAAAACATTAGAAAAATTCAAATTTCACGAAAAACACATATGCTAAAATCATACAATAAAGAATGTAAATTGAATTGAATTATTAACTCTACACGTGTCATTTTATCATTTTTTTAAATTTAAAATTTATTTAGTTTACTTAGATAAAATTTAAATAATGATATACATGTGAAATTCCGATTAACATATAAAAGCAATCAAGCTGTACGAACAAATATATATATGGGATTCTAATAAACGTATAACTTTAATTCCAATAAATTTAGATAAACTTCAAATAATACGTGAAATTATAACGTAACTCTATTAAATAATAGTGTCGCAAAACCACAACTGTTTTTTTTTTTATCTTAAATTATAAAACAAATTAAAATTTTTAAATAATTTAAATTTGTTATTTTCTAATTAAGTTTTTATCTTTTGAATTTAAAAGAATTAACTGCACTTTTTATATATGAGTTTTGCAATAATTAACAGTGTCATTCCACCGTTAATAAAAACGTCTACAACATTTCAAGTCTTACAGTTTTCATCCATAAAAAAACCCCAGAGATGAAAATCACAGTTTACTTTATTTAAATTTTAAATATGAATTTTTTTTATATAACTACGAACTAAATTTTAATTAATTTATATTTAAAAAGTTATAATAATAATAATCTTAAAACCTCAAACCATCATTTATAGTAATAGAATTGTCTAACATTAATTTGTTTGAGTTATTCAAAACATACTAACTTAATATACATATTTAACGATACAAAATTTAAACGTTGATTAACTAATCCGTGTAATACAAGAGTTTTTAACTAATTTAAATAATATACATTGTCCTCTTCCAAATGAATGATAAGCTCTACACAGTAACATAGACACTATAACGACTAATAATATTAACACGCTAGTCTTGGAGAAAAAATGTAATAAACAGAAGTATAAGGGGCAAATTGAACGCAACTGCGAGGGTTACTTTTTCGAACCATTTTCATAACAATTGAAGGCGCCGCGGGGAGAAGAAGAAAGAAGCACCGCCACATCATCCTACCGGCGCCGCTGCTTTGCTCCTCCACAACTCGACAATCTCCGTCGTACTCTACCTTACCGAAGCAGGTATTTCTTATATGTTTACATGCGTTTTTGAGTGTTTTTTGTTGAGATTTGCTGACTTGTTGGTTTTGTTGAAGGTATGTCTAGAATGGAGTCAGCAAACATCAGAGATATATTGACGGCGTTTAGTCCGTCAATGGATTTCCTTGCTATCAGTTCCGGCGATGGCCGGATTAAGGTATGATTTTGACCTTTGTGCATTCTGTTTTAAATCCCGCAAATTAGTTAATGAAACAGCTGCTACAAAGTTGAGTGATGTTGATATAATTTTGCAAAAGTAATACGAGAACTTTGAAAATCAGAGTGTGCCTTTGTTAAGATTTATGTTTTAGAACACAACTTAAGCTTAATCAGAGTGTGTCTTTGTTAAGACTTGGTTTCTTTTCCGTTTAATCACTAATGGAATCATGTTCCTTTTTCTTTGAGTGGAGGTTGCTTGTTGAATAAGTGACTTCATTTACTGCTTTATTTATTGAAAAACTATTGTGTTTAACATTAGTTCAAGCTAATCAAATGCTTTTTTGTATAAGATATACTTTGGCAGTTAGCTGGCAAATTTTTTAGCAAGTTGCTATAATAGCCCTTTAAATCTTTATATCATTTACTGTACTTTTACTTAACTGATGTACCAAAAGGGATTTAGAGGTTTTGTTCACTTGATATGATGTTTCTTTAATTTGTTCTTCAGATTTGGGACACTATCAAGGGCCAACTGCAGACAGACTTTGCAAACTTTGTGTCAACTAATGAGCCAAACTTGTTTGCTAAACCTGAAGGTGAACGCATGTCGCTTGATTACACTTGCATGAAATGGTTGTCTCTGGAGAAAAAGGTCTTTTATATACCAATTTTCATATAATTGAATTTATTTATTTACCACACAAATATGAATGAATGTTTGGTTGCCATTGTTGATTCCTTCGAACATTTTTGTTCAGAAAAAAAGGAAGCTTCGAAGCTCATTGCTTATTTTAGGAACAGGAGGTGGTGATATTCTAGCTTTGGATGTATCTTCTGGTCAGTTAAAGTGGAGGGTTAGTGATTGTCATCCTGGGTGAGTTTCTAATTTATTATTATATTCATGTCAAGGTTCTTGATAAAGATCATTTATTTATAGTTTCATACTCATTATTTTTTTTCTTTAATGATATGATCTTTACAAAAGCTGTTATTTGGGATTTTAATCTGCTGTTATGTTTCACAAAAATGGTCAAAACATAATACTTATTATAACCTTTCAAACCACAATTTGAATCTACTATATACCATTCAAACCACATATTTGTTATGCCACTCTACTATTCATTTTTTAGTTTCATAATGAATATGCATGTGATTAATGTTAAAACAAGGATCGCAGTTTATAGTTTCCACTTTAAATAATGGAGCGTGAAAAAGATTATATTGTTTTTTTCGATTAATTTTTGTAAATCTACTTCTCACCGTATATTTGTAACAATATGCAGTGGTGCAACTGCCATCTCATCTCCTACAAATGGATCGTGTGTGTATACAGCTGGTGTTGATGGAATGATATGTGAACTTGATTCCATGACAGGAAACTTGGTTGGCAAGTTTAAAGCCTCTGCAAAATCCATATCTTCAATGTCCGTTTCATCAGGTATATATATATATATGTTTGTAATTATAAGATCATCTGAAACTTCTATACAAGTCTTCTTAACTTAAACAATTTAACTTGTTTTTTTATTTAAAATTTCATGCAATATTTTTATGTTAATTCTTTAACATCAGACGGGAAGCTTTTAGCAACAGCAGCAGCTCAATTAAAGATCTTTAATTGTTCAGACCACAAAAAGATGCAGAAATTTTCCGGGCATCCCGTAAGTTCGTTTTTTCTAGTTCTTTATCTACTTTGTTTTTTCGGCTTTATGTTTATCTTTATATTTTATAACAGGGGGCTGTTCGGTGTATGTCATTTTCTGATGATGGCAGATATGTAATTTCATCTGCTGTTGGTGAACGATATATCGCCATTTGGGAGATTGATGGTAGCAAAAAGAAATCAGCTTGTTGTGTTCTTGCAATGGATCACCCTGCTATCTTTATAGATTCCAAATCCTACGGTGCAGATAATTTAGGTCTATTTATACTCGCCATTTCTGAAATGGGAGTTTGTTATTTATGGAATGGAACAAATATTAACGAATTGCGAAATTCGAAGTCAACAAAAGTCATGGTATCTGTTGAGGATGATTTATCTAAGAATTACAAGCGTGCGGGACCCACTGTATTTTCTGCCAAGTTACAAAATTTTTCAAAACCTGCAACTGGGCATGTTTTTCTTGCTCATGGTTTGCTGATAAAACCGACATTCGAGAAAATCGCGGTACAATGTGGTACTGACATAAAGCTAACAAGTTCAACGGATGGTATTCTTTTACCTTTGACCCAATCTCACAAGTCAAAGAAAGGGGTAGAAAATAAGAATCACAGTAAGTTTGACTTTTCATTGCTGCATAACACAATCTTATCTTTTTTACTATTTGTATGATTTTTTTATTAACAGTTTTATAATTTCAACAGTTACAGCTTTAGACCGTGCAAATACCGAAGGTGCCCTATTTCCAGTTTCCAAGATTTTCAATGATGCTGATGCTGATGCTAAAAGCCGAGATACACCTTCATTAACTAAAGGTTTTTGTATGTTCCTTTATGCAATTGCTATATATATATTGAATAGTAATCGTTATCCGCCTACATTTTTTAATTTAATTTGTTAAATCTTATAATCAGATGATGTGGAAATGGATGGTCCAACTGTATGTCTGGAAGACCGACTGAGAGTTGAAGGCATTCTCATGAGTGACAATGATCTAAAATCAAACACAGATCTGTTATCAAAGCTTTTAAAGGGTGTCAAAATTGAAGCTATTGTACCACAAAAACAGGTTTTTTATTAATTCACAATTTTTCTGCTCCTTTTTGGGTGTTATTTCATATATGCACCATCTTAAATAAGAAAATATCATATATACCCAAAATATGCGTTTAGTGCATCGTACCTTTTGCAATAAAAACTTTTGTTTGAGGTACATATGATATAAATTCTTTGTATTCTTTTTTACTTGGTTTATTTTACATATCGGTATTTTTACTAATTTGTTAACAGATGAGAGCAGCTGTTTCATCTATGACACCGGATGATGCGTATACATCATTGAAACTATTGTTGTCCATGTGGCAATCAAGGTGTGTGTGTGTTTTAAATTCTTTTTGTTTTATTTACAAATAGGTCGATTTTTGTTATTTTTCTCCAACCGGTAACAAAAAAAATGGTTTGAAGGAAAAATGTCAAAAGTTGTCGAAAATGTGTTTTAATGCATAATCCTCTTTAAGCCATTTTATACAAAATTTCGATTTATATTAAATCCATTATATGTATTTATGCTACTAAACTTATTGAAAAGATGAAACATAACCAATGTAAAACTTTTTGATTCCATATCTGACACCAAGTTGAGAATTATGAATTAAATGACATTCTTTTTTATAGGTCAATGAATGGTGAATACATTCTTCCATGGGTTTGTTGCATATTAGTGCATCACGGACACCATATTAAATCAGAAGAATCAGTTTCACAATTACTGGATTCATTGTATAAGGTATAGCTATATTGACGTCTTTTTACTAAAATACCCTCGTAGCAGTTTTTGCATTTTAATCTATTAAATGTATTTTTTTAATCTTTTGCAGCTTACAAAGTCAAAAGGGTCTGTTACTCAATCTTTACTTCAACTGTCTGGACGTTTGCAACTTCTAACCGCACAGGTTAATATATTAGTTTAATAAGTCTGTGATTGTATACTTGTTTTCATGGTGATTTGATTTTTAATTTTAAACAGATTAATAAGGCTGATGATAAAAGTCAAACTTTGAAACAAAATGAAGAAAGTGAAGCTGAAGATGATGACGATGATGATGATGAAGAAGATTTGCTTTATGATGAAGAAGATGAATCATCTGAAAACACTAGTGATGATGACAAACATTAGGTCAGTTTCAGACAGCAAAACATAGGTTTGTTTTCTTCAATAGATATCATTTTTTAATATAGAAATGATAACTTTGGAGGTATAATTTATTAATTCAGAATCCTTTTCATTATCATCAAATCCTTTGTCATGTTGTTCTAAATGAGCCTCCAATTACAATTTTGCCATTAGTAATTGTGCTAATCTTTCGTTAAGCGTAAATGTATTCAGTATTGTAAGCTACATCAGAAAAAGTTGTGGTTTCTTCAACTATTCCTCTACTTTGTGTTACTTTTGTTTTTATGTAAAACTCATGGCTGCAATTAATTGACTAATAAATTGATCAATTTGGGCTTTTTTTCAGTCAACTAAAAAAGTTCAAATGAAAAAAGCCCCAATAGAAAAGATTTAAGCTTTAAGATTATTGTAATAATATTGTTTCTGTAATCATAATACCACCTCAAATTGGACACTATTTTTCGTGGGTCAACCCGACACTGCCTGATTTGATCTGCATTAAAAAGTAACCTGTTTCAACCCACACCATATAGGATCTTGTTTTGTTAACGGAAGGACCACCGGTCCACCACCGCCCATCTGGACCAGACCGATGAGTCGATGATGACGGTTGATGGTTAATGCTATAAATAGCGGCTATTTTAGGACTGGTCCCGGTTTTTGGGTTTTGGGTCAATAATTGTCTGATTGAAACCGGAGAAAAAGTGGCACGTGGTTTACTTTTTGCACAAACTTTTTCTCACTTTTGACTAATGTTCAAACATTCTGTAATTGACTTACTTTTATAAGTTATTTTCAGTTTGTCACCGTGACTTATTATCTTGTGCATCGAATCCATTATTTTAAACTGATGTAAAGAAGCCAGATGAGTGATTGAGTGTCATAATAAAGTCAAAGGTTGACTAAGGGTTGTCCGGCAACTTTTAAATTGGTAGGTGCTGAACTAGTAATAGACTAAGAGGTCTGAATTATTAAGTGCTAAATCAGGAAGAAGTTTAAACTATTAAGAGTTAAAATATAATGCTTAACCAGTTAGAGGCAAATATCTGACCAATTCAGATAAAATGTCTTAATCTTTCAAACTTAGTGTAATGCTTAACTATTCAGACATCTGCTCGTAATACAAACAGTCTGAACCATTAAGGGTTGAACAAATAATAGATTTAACCATTAAGAGCTAAACAAATAACCTCTAATTATGAGAAATATAAAATATTCATTATTAGGTAAAACTTTACGTTTAGAGATTGTAATTTTTATCAATACAGTAAAGTAGTTACTGAGATAAACATCTCATCCTCAATATGGAACGAAGAACATATTCTTCATACACTCACAAGCTAAGAATCTTGTTCTTTCTATCAACATCACATGTTTCTGTGTGAATATTATTCTTTTGTTATGGTGCTAATCAATTGTTTGGTTATCCTCCATTAACATGTTAGGCAAGCAGTAATTGGGCCAAAAGATGTCTTTGATTCTTTTCGTTTTGTTTACACAATTTTACATCCGTTTGGATCTTCATCTCCAAAAGCTGAGGTGATGTCATCATTTCTGTTGCTACTGTGATAATATTCACCATTGTAATGCTTATTGTAATCCGGCGGCTCGAGTCTGTTGTAGTATGTGTATATTGGTGATGGCTCTAGTCGACTATGTCGTATGTATTGTCGTGGCGGTTCTGGGTCGTATTGTTGTGGTGGTTCTTGTTGGCGGTTTTGTTGTGGCGGTTGCTCCGGTCGGTTGTAATGCTGTGGCGGTGTCTCTGGTCGCCTGTAATGTGGAGGCGGAGTCTCTGGTCGCCTGTAATGTTGCGGCGGTTCTGGTCGGGTATAAGATGGTTGTGGTGGTGGTTCTGGTCGGGTGTAAGATGGTTGTGGTGGAGGTTCTTGTCGGGTGTAAGATGGTTGTGGTGGCGGTTCTTGTCGGGTGTAAGATGGTTGTGTTGGCGGTTCTGATCGGGTGTATACGTAAGATTGTTGTGGTGGCGGTTCTTGTCGGGTGTAAGATGGTTGTGGCGGTTCTTGTCGGGTGTAAGATGGTTGTGGTGGTTCAGGCCGATTGTAATGTGAGTATTGACGTGGTGGTTCGGGCCAACTGTAAGAGGTGTATCGTGGTGGTTCTGGTATGTTGTAAGGTGTGTATTGTGGTGGTGGTCGGATGTATTCATATTCAGTGACATATGGTGTGGGCTTGTACGTGCTATAACTATGGTTCACATGAATAGGTTGTGGTTCATGTCTAAACCCTGAACCACCTTGACTCGCTGGATAATGGTCCACACGCCCGCTGTATACACGAGCATGGTCTGGTGGATAATGGTACACAACATGAACCTCTTCCACCTCTTTAGGTCCGGAAGATTGTGGCGGCTGGTTTGAGGTAGATTCTGTAGGCGGATGCGGTGTTTCCGCCACATCTGGTGGAGGGTTCTCTGGCTCCGGTGGTGGTTCTGTTGGCGGAGTTTGTTCCGGTGGTGGAGCTTCTTCACCAGACGGGTTGTTTGTGGTGTCGGAAGATGGTGGTTCGCCTTCTTGTTGCTGCTCTGACTCCAATGGTGTTGTATGTGAGCATATGGTGGCGTTTTTTCGAGTTTTTTTGATAGCTTTAACGATCTTTTCGGGGTCTGCCCAACCAATTATGGTTAGTTTTTGTTGTGGGATGTGGATATAGATATCATATATCCCTAAAAACAACAAGAAGAATCAAATTAACCAACTAGAAAGAACAAACATATAAAGATTGTTATAAGGTAGTTGGAAGTTGGAACTAACCATTGATGCCATGTAAAGCTTTCTTGATCTTTTGAACGCACCCATTACAGTCCATTCGGACTTGTATCTCGGTGACTCGCGGTTTCTGCATGAGAGTTAAGAATTAGAACATGAAATGAAGAAAAAGATTTGCATATTCTAAGAGGGATTTTGTGAAAATACCTCTAATTCTGGAACCATGGAGATGAAGAAGATGGAATGAAGGAATCAAAATACGTGACATTTATTTGTGCACCAAGAGGGAATATATAAAAGGAAATGTGTGTGGGACACCTAAAGAATCTATCTTGTGTTTCTGTGTGTATCGGAAAAAAAGAGTTTGTTTTATTCATTTTGGTTTGAACTTGAAGAAAAAATAAACGTTATTTTAAATAAGTAACACGATGAAGTGCATATAAACGTTATTCAATTAAAAAAGTAGCTAATTATATATTCTTAGTTACTTAAAAAGAAAAAAACACACCATTTTGAGCCTCCAATTCTTTTAGAAAGGTTTGATGTGAGGGCCGTGAACGGGAGATTGGATCATGTGAACGGAATATCGTGTATAGAAAAGCACTAAAAACACTAGCGTCTCAAATTGAAAGATTTGTTTGTGAGAATAATAAAAAAGAAATTATATGTTTGCTACACGTATGGTCTTTTAAACATTAAACAATATAAAAAATGTGACTATAATGTAAAACTAAAAAATATATATCTATAAGGTCAAATCAGACAAACCCATTTACGACATGTTTTACTTAGTTATTACAAACCAAAAACCCGTTTATGATCCATTTTATTTGTTTATAACTTGATTACAACTCATTTACAATCCTTTTAACTTATTTAAACAAATGAGGTACACGGGTATGTTTAAATTAAATGGTGTTAAGGGAGTCACAACATTCTTGATGTTAACTTTATATTCTACTTTGTGGACAATCCCTCTAAGTGATATATAACAAATAATCTACAATTATTTATCTCAACCATTCTATCTTGTTCAAATGTCAATCATTAATAACCATACTAAACACAAGGTTATCGTTAATTCTGATGTATTATTGCTAGGAAGTATATATTGCTTAATTTATTAAAGAATATTTATTTTTTAATGTTTTAAGTATGACAAGTATAACGCATCATTTGGTCAAACTTATATAATGTTTTGATATACAGCCTCCCCCTCCTCTCCACACACACAATTTTGACAGCAGTTATCATTTCATCCTACAATTTGAGATTACTTTTGATGCTTTATTAGTTTTATCAAATTTGTTGCTAACTATATTCGTTTTTGATAACCGGAAGCCACATCTTTTGAACTTATATACATGTGTGTATATGAGATTTTCTAAAACTTTAAGATCATATCGGATATTGTCTTACTATACAGGTTACTAGTTTAAAACCCGTATATTACATTGAGTTACATAATTAACAACCAATTTTTTTTCTTTGAAACGTTGTATATATATATATTAAGTTATTATGTTGCAAAGACTCAAAATAAATTGATGTATGACACTTGTATGTCTCTAATTTATGGTTTGAATTTTAAGACTATTCAATAAAAACTTTTTAAATATAAAATTTCTTAAATTTAGTTAGTAAAAATTTTAAATTTAATAAGCTGTGGTTATCGTCCATGATGTTTGTAAGGCTTAACAGTTTTTATCCCTCATATTTAGAAACGTTTTAAATATAAATTTTTTAAATTTAGTTGATAATTATACAAATTCAAGTCTTAATAATTTTTGTCATTAAACCTTTAACGAAAAATTGGTAAGACTTGAAACGTTAAGGAAATTGTTAAGACCTGAAACGTTAGGGATGAAAATTGTTAAGACTTGAAACATTAGGCATGAAAACTGTTAAGCCTTGAAACGTTAGGGACAAAAACTGTTAAGGCTTGAAACGTTGTTAAGGCTTGAAATATTTGGGACGAAAACTGTAAAGGCTTGACATGTTAGGGACGAAAACTGGCTTGAAATGTTAGGGACGAAAACTGTTAAGGCTTGAAACATTAATACATTATAGTAGGGGTGAGCAAAAAACTGAATTAACCGAACCGGAACCGAATTAACCAAAATAACCAAACCGAAATAACCGAACCGAAAAAACCGAAACCGAAACATTCGGTTAGGTTTCGGTTATTCCTATTTTAAAAACCCAAATAACCGAACCGAACCGAATCACCTAATTTTTATAATTTTTTTTATAAATATACTAGTGTTTATATAAATTTAACATGCGTTTATGTATATATATTAGTATTTTATTTGCTTTATATTACTTATTGAACAGACTAATCTCTTAAATATTTATATATCTTGATTAGATAGTTCTTATATGTTTTGTAATTATACTAGAATATTCATACATCAACTGTTATCATTAAATATGTTAAATTGTTGAAAGCGGTTTAATTTACAAATGCGAAATATGTTTCACTACTATTGATTCATGTCGTCTCATAAATCACTTCATAAATTATCTATTAATAGTCTAGGTGTTTGTATTTTTAACGTTTTGTTACTTGAAAATAACAAAAAAATAAAATAAAATATAAAAAAACCGAAAATAACCGAAAACCGATAATATAACCGAAAAACTGAAAACCGAAAAACCGAAACGAACGGTTATTAAAACTAATAACCGAACATTTCGGTTATGGTTACGGTTTTAGGCAATAACTGAACCGAACCGAACCGTGCACACCCCTACATTATAGATGAAAATTGATAATACTTGAAACGTTAAAGACCGTTTCTGTTAATGGTGTACTGAAACTGTTAAGTATTGCAAACATAATGGATAAAAAGTGCAATTTACCTTTTTAAATATATAGAATAAATACAAATGTAAATGTATTTTATAAATTAATTAAGATAATATAATAAGATATAAAAATATTTAAAATATTAATCTATTTAATTTAAATAATCAAAAAACTTGAAAAATTAAAAAAGGCTCCCACTATTTGGACCATCCCATTGATCACCCTACCCCTACGGGCCGTAGAAGGTCATACAGGCCGTAGGAGGTCAAAATTTTTTTTAATTGGTAATTGCTTGTAAAAGTGCGGTTTGTGTCACATTTGAGACTGAACTTCCCTCTAAATTTAAATTCAATTATGTACCGAATGGTTTTAACAATGTTAGTATGCTTGATGAAATATGATAAGATGGACAGTTGAAGATGACAAGAACATATCCATTCTCACGGGCCCTACCATAAGCCTTGGCTACCAATTATTCACGTGATGCTAAAACCTGAAAAAAACAACTTAGTTACAATTTACAAAGTTACTTAAACAACACATGCGATTAAAATTTTCAGTTTCACCTGGGTGGTTTCAAATAACCGGTCGCCATCATCGTTGTCAGCACCATCAATATCA
>WOUH02000022.1:7793748-7805641 GCA_009936405.2 Stevia rebaudiana | reverse complement strand
GTCTTTAGTATAATAGAAGTGTTTGACTTGAGGTGGTATAATGGGTGGGTCGGGTCGGGTCGGGTTAAGTAACGATCAAACACAGGTTTGTGTCCACAACATTTTCTACTCGTTTTTGTAGTAGATAATAGATAATATGTGGGTTGGGTTGGGTACTTGGGTTAAGCTGAAATACATCATGTCCATCCTAAAAAATCTTTTTAAATAACTAGGATACAAAAATTTTACCATGTTAATAATAATATAATTTTATAAATTTTGAACAAAACCGTTTAAGAAGTCTTATGCATTAAATTAACACTATGTATTTATGTGTGTCTTCTAAACCATTTAACTTGGTTTTCTTTTAGCTAATTTTGTTAATTTGACCCGTTGGAAATTAATAATTTTTTTTGTAAAGATACAACCTTTAAAACATTTTTGTACGAAACATAACTGGAATCAAATTAAGCTGTCACACTCATTTTTAGAAACTTTCATGTGAGTATATAATTAATATAAAATTTAACATTTAAAAATCTTTTCAGGGCGCGGTGTCTGCGCTTCATATGATACATTGCTTTCACTTAGCTGGATTCCCGAAAGGCGTAATCAGTTGTGTAACTGGAAAAGGTTCTGAAATCGGTGACTTTCTCACAATGCATCCTGCAGTTAATTGCATAAGGTGATTACTATTATTAGAGTAAACTGCAGTTTTGGTCCTTGAGGTTTGAAAGCTTTAACAGTTTCAGTCCACGCTTAACAGTTTTCGTCCCTATGGTTTCAAGTCTTAACAGTTTTCGTCCCTAAACCCTTTACAGAAACCTGTTAAAACTTGAAACTTTAGGGACGGAAACTATTAAGACTTGAAACGTTAGGGACGAAAACTGTTAAGAGTTGAAACGTTAAGGATGAAAACTGTTAAAGGTGTACTAAAACTGTTAATCCTTGCAAATCTCAGGGATGAAAACTGCAGTTTACTCTTATTATTATAATTATTATGATTATTGGTATTATTGTAATATACTAATCTTAATCTTAATAACAAAACCATTAAAACGAAACCTTATTTCTGTTAATCAGCTTTACAGGTGGCGACACAGGTATTGCAATCTCAAAAAAGGCGGGAATGATTCCGTTACAAATGGAATTGGGTGGAAAAGATGCTTGCATTATTCTTGAGGATGCAGATTTGGATTTGGCTTCATCTAGCATCGTTAAAGGAGGTTTTTCTTACAGGTGACACCATTTTTTAAAAATAATTTTGTTTTTAGGATGTTTTTTTATTCAGGGTTCTTAATTTATATCACGTGTCGAAAAAGAAGTCAAATCCCGTTGCCTTGTAGCCTAGTGACACTGGTGATTGCAAATGCGGGGTAGGTGGTATTTAGGTGTAAAAAAGTATGTATAAAATATTTAAAAAAAATAATAAATAATAGAGGAGGCAATTTAGACCCATTTATTTATGACTGGTTCGATTTGGGTTGTCTTTATATTAAACGAAAAAAATTAGCTAAAATGGTGAAATGAGTTGCATACAACAAATCTATGTTTTACTGTAATGATATAGTTTTTTTATTTTATTTATAGTCATATCTAGCACATTGATTATTTATAGAAAATTAGAAACTGAAAAACGGAGAATAAAGTGGTTTTGAGTAAATTCAACTCAACCTATTTTCATCTGTCATACCTCTAGAGGAGATGATACGTTGGCTCGTTTACCCGTTGTAAGAAAATATAAAGATGAACTATAAAAATACAAAATTGAAAAATCATGGAAAATTTATAAATTGTTTAAAAGAAAACGAAACCTTAGATATTTCCATTTATCAATCCAAGTGTTCATTTCTATATTGTTGACTTTTTATTTAGACAAACTAGTCTAAACCACTTAAGGTTTCTTTATCTGTATCAGTGGTCAACGATGCACTGCGGTCAAAGTTGTGTTAGTAATGGAATCCATAGCAGATTCTCTTGTGAAAAAAGTCAACGAAAAGGTCGGGAAATTAACCGTGGGCCCACCTGAAAACGACTGTGACATCACACCCGTAGTCACCGAATCCTCTGCTAATTTCATAGAATCTTTGATCATGGATGCCAAGAAAAAAGGAGCAACGTTTTGTCAAGAATACAAGAGAAAAGATAATCTTATATGGCCACTTTTGATTGATAATGTTAAACCGGATATGAGAATCGCATGGGAAGAACCATTTGGACCCGTGTTACCTGTTATAAGGATTCGTAACGTTGAAGAAGGAATTCATCATTGTAATGCAAGCAATTTTGGGCTTCAGGTAACATCAATTTTGACTTTTGGAGTCAAAAGAACTGATCTTTTTGCTTCATTTATTATGTGATTGTGTTGTGTTTCTAAAAAAGTTGACAACTTTATTTGAGTTTGTAATATATACTTTAATCTTGAAACTGTTGATCTGAAATTTCTAACAATATGCATACCTATTCTAAAGTAGTAAATTTCAGAGATGGTCTTTTTGGTTTGAGTAAGTAACAGGTTTGGGTATTAAGTAAAAATGTAACAAGTTTCTTGTTTGCGCCTTTTATTATGTAACGAGTTTAGATATTAAGTCTAACTCATGTAATTTTTTCCGTTGAATTACGATGAAATGACCAAAATACTCTTTTTCTTTTTGAATAGTCAAAGTCAAAGGATGGATAGTCAAAGGATGTTTTGGTCATTTCACCCTTCTTTTACGGAAAAGTTAACTGAGATTTGCGTTAATACCCAAAATCATTACAAAACTGAAAGCACATACCCCAAACTTGGAACTTTTAAACCTTAGAACCCAAACATGCTACTTTGTCTAAACCATAGGGACCATATGTGTAATTAATTCATTTTGAAGCCTTCAAAGTACGAAGTTCGACTTCAAATGTCATATTTTCCTTGCAAACATATTAAGTTGGTTATTTTGAATCTTTTATTGTTGGTTTTCTCAGGGTTGCATATTTACAAAAGACATCAACAAAGCAATCTTGATAAGTGATGCAATGGAGACCGGTACCGTACAAATAAACTCAGCCCCGGCTCGGGGACCCGACCATTTCCCGTTTCAGGTTCATATTCTTTTCACATTATATGCGCACTTTAGTTAGTTTGAAAACCCTTTTTGATCTAAATTTGATTTCTAATGAACTTAACTTTTATTTTTTCATTAGGGTTTGAAAGATAGTGGCATTGGTTCACAAGGAGTAACAAATAGTATCAACATGATGACTAAAATCAAGAGTACAGTTATCAATCTGCCAACCGCTTCATACACAATGGGCTAGTAAAACTTGCAACCATAATGAGTTGGAGAACATCATGTGTAAATAGCTAGATCTTGTATAACTATTTGTAATTTTGTTGTTATTGAGGGTTTTGTATGTTATGATGTGATATGATATGTGTTTAAATAAGGATTGTCCCATGAATTTTGATGGTTTTGTGACACTAATACAAAGTATGTGTTTTCTAATACCGTTGGCAAAATTATGTTGAATTATTAAGAGTCTGTATGATTAAAAGGTAGGCTTCGAATCAGTAAACATGGTTTTAAAATTTACCTATTAAGAGGCATTGTTTAATGATAAAAAATCAGGTTATCATATATGTTTTAGATCATCATATACCTCAAAATACATTATGTATTTATGTGTGTCTTCAAAAACATTTAACTTGGTTTTCTTTTAGCTAATTTTGTTAATTTGACCCGTTGGGAATTAATACATTTTTTTGTGAAGATACAACCTTTAAAATCCCATATCTATTTTTTTCACTAAATATAAGGGTGAACAGTTAGTTTTTCTCTCCTCTACCTACAATCAGTTACATTAAACATCAAATTTTAGAAGACCATCCTCACAAAAAATACAGCTAAATCATCAACAAACCTTCTAACGTTTTTTTTCCTTGCCCTCACTTGTTTTGGATTAGTTTTTCAATATTGTTTTAACAATATGACAAAATTAACAGGTTACACAATTTGAACACAAGAATCTTTTAATAGAAGTCAATATTTGAACACAAGAATCTTTTAATTCGTTTGAAGTACTTGAGAAAACTGTATTTGTAAATGGTAGTGTAAACAATCCAAGCTGCAAAATTGCAAAAAAGGACATAAGAATGCCATTTATGTAAAAACAAGCTGAAAAGATAACTCATAAGAATATTTAAAAAAATAATAATAAAGCATCAAACTTTTTGAAGTTGCAGACAAAAAATACTTGTTCCCTTTAGATTTCCTCATTTTCTCAATCCCTCCCAACCTCTCTTCAAATTTCACATAAAAAAGCCCTAATTCCTCTTTATTAGCTCTGTATCTATCTACCTACATCTGTATCTATCATCCATATCGCATATATACGACCCATTTAACCTACTGGTATCTTCTTTCTCTTTCTCTCTCTCTTCCAGATGCTTTTTTTTAATGTTTTCTCTTTCTAGACCAACAAATACTCTGTAGTTTGTAACAGTGTTAGATTTCTTGAATTCTAGAGGCTATTTGATGTACTGTGTATATTCGGTTTGAGATTTGGTTTAACCTTTGGTTTGTTTCACGGTAATTTTTTGTTAGGGTTTCGAATAGTGCGAGATTGCGGTTTTCGAATTGACTGACTTTGTGGTTGGAAACTGAAGATGGCGAATACAGATTTTGAGCTAGAGAAACAGCTTAAAGATGCAGGAAAACAGCTATCAAATCCTCCAGATTCCGTCGATGAACTTCTTCCCGTTCTTGATGTAAGCTCCCAGTTTCAGTTTTGTTTGTTGTGTTTAAAAATTTTCTATTTTTGACGATTGAAATATGCTAATTCGTGTTTTCAAATCTGAAATTTGGCTTCAAGTTTAAACTTGATTCAAACGAACCTTGTTAGTTTTTGGATTTACAAACAGTAGGCGCTATTGACATTCAGAGGCGAACCTAGGTTTGTGTTTGAATAAGTTTGACATTTGAAAGTAGAACTTCGCATTTGTGGTTTATTTGGATCTTAAATTCACAATGTTTGAGTTAACGTGAACGCACAAACAAAAAATTGTGTTTTGACTATTAGCTTTATGCTCAACTGCAACTAATTTGTATGTAGTCTGTTAATGATGATTAGTTGAGTGCTTATGAAATTAGTACTGTGTTTGCTAATTGACTTTTAGATTCTGTTTATTGTATTTCTAGATGAAAGTTTGAAACTAGTTTGCATTTGGTCCATCTAATTGTTTCTTTTGTATGTCCTCAGAAAGTAGAGAAACTTCTATTGAAGGTTGACCAGTCCCCGAGAAGGTCAATGCTTAACGCACTGAAACCATCAATGAACGCGTTGATTAATGATAATCTATCAAAACATTCAGATATCGATGTGAAAGTTGCAGTTGCTTCATGCATCAGTGAAATAACAAGAATTACCGCACCTGATGCACCCTACACTGATGACCAAATGAGGGTACACCATAACAAAATACACCCCACTTGATATTAATTCTATATGATACATTCATATTCATTTTAAATCTCTTTTTTATGCACAGGATATCTTTCAGTTGATTGTTTCTTCCTTTGAGGATTTAGCTGACCAATCCAGCCGATCCTACAACAAGCGCGCCTCTATTCTTGAAACTGTTTCGAAAGTCAGATCATGTGTCATCATGCTTGATCTTGAATGTGATGAGCTAATTGTGAAAATGTTTGAGCATTTTTTAAAATCAGTAAGGTATGTTATAGTTTTATACTTGTAACAATTAAGAGTACTTTGCATTTGATATTATAGGTTCTCTGTTTTCTTAAAATATTAAATTATTTTAATTTCAGGGACTATCATCTTGAATCCATATTTTCATCAATGGAAAGTATAATGGTGTTGGTTATAGAAGAAAGTGAAGAAATTTCAGTTGAGTTGCTTAAACCACTTCTGGCTTGCGTTAAACAAGATCGCACGGTATGAAGCTTAAGAAAATCTTGATTAATTAAACTTATTTTTTTTTTGTTTCTCATGAAAATTTGTTGCTAATTGTATTTATTATATTTTTAGGGAGTTCTTCCAGTAGCTCATAAGCTTGCGAAAGGCGTACTTATAAAATCTGCAGATAAGTTAAAACCTTACATGATGCCAGCTTTGACAACTCTTGGTGAATCATTAGATATTTACCACAAAGTTGTGGCTGCAGTATGTGAAGGCACAACTGCTAATATTAATGATAATGATGACAATGATTCTGGACAAGTGGTATGATTTCTATATCATTTACCATATTTATAATCTTCTTTTTATTTATTTATTTATTTATTTATTTATTTATTTATTTATTTATGTGGGTCTGTTTAATTGTTCTTTTTTTTTTCTTATATCCGAACTATTTCAGTCTAATGAGTGCAAATTGGAGAAGGGATCTGTAGATGAGGCACATCAGGCATGATATCAATTTTTTATTTTATTTTATTTTATATATATATTTTTGTATTTTTTATGTTTTGTTCTATTCTATGAATGGATGTGTTTTTATTACAAGTTTGCAAATGTTACAGGCGGATGAGAGCAAGCATACAACATCATCATCAGATCATGCAGATAAAGTAAGTTATTTGATATTTTAAATAATTTATATAATATTCTTTAACAAATTGAAAAATAATTGTGAATTAGGAGGTAAAAGAAGAGGTGTGCATGGAAGAAGTGGTGGATCCTACAGTGGAGAATAAATCATCAGTTATGAGTAATGGAGTAAATGTGACGGTTAAAGAAGAAGCTTCGGTTGACCAGGAGTCAAAGAAACCAAAGGAAGACAAAAGTCAAAAACCTATTAATAAAGAAGATGCTGGTGATTCTGATGCTGACATGTTGGTTAAACAAAAATCAGAAACTGAAAAAACTTCGGTTAAAAGTGAAAAGGAATTTGACACCGTTGTGAATTCAACAAAGCCCTCTGGTTCTGATCATGTTGAAGATGGTGATAAGAAAATTGAAAAAGATAATGATGTTAAAGAATCAGAAAATGAAAATGAAAAAGATAATGATGTTAAAGAATCGGAAAATGAAATTGAAAAAGATAATGATGTTAAAGAATCTGCAACCGAAACAGTTATTATATCTGAAACTGAAAAAGATAAAGACTCTGTTCAAGACGGTTCACAAAAAGTTACAGAAAGTAAACCTTCTGAAACTGCAAATGTTTCTTCTCCATCTCAAAAGAAACCGGACCCACAAGAAGATGAAACCGGATCCCCATCGAAAAGCGGGTCCCCTCGCGATGAGAAGCCCGTGGAGAAGGTTGACCCGCCTGAAATTAAGGGTTTGACTCAGGAGGATACACCTGAAGAAGCCGAAAAGCAAGCGGGAAAGAAATTAGTAAATTCCAAAGAGATTAAACTTTCAGATAATGTAAAGATTTCTGAAGATGTTGAAGCTGGTAGCGATTCAGATGCAAAACCGTTGAAAAAGTCAACCAAGTCAACAAAACAATCGGGTAAGAAGTCAAAGCAATCTGGTAAGAAAGCGGCTGTTGAGGAATCAGATGCAAAGAAGCCCAAACAGAGTGGTAAAAAAGTGGATGTAAAAGGCGAAGAAAGTGATTCAGATGCAAAACCACTTAAAAAGTCGGTTAAAAAAGGCGATAAAAGCAAGATTTTTGTTGAGGAACCGCAAGAAGATGATTCAGATAACAAACCGCTTAAAAAGTCTGCTAAAAAAACTACAAATAAAAAAGATGATGGAAAAAAACAGGGAGCTGGTAAAAATGTTGCAGATAAAGATCAAGCAAAATCATCGTCAGGAGATGATGATGTCAGTAACTATAAACTTTTTTTTTAATTTCTTTTTGTAAACTTACCTAATAAAGGTTTTTTTTTTTTTTTTTTTTTTAAAATCATGAAGGAGATGGATATTTCTCCAAAATCAGCTAAAGGTGAGGGAAACTCAACAGAAACTCCTGTGACTAAAAGCAAGCGTTCTGCAGGCAAAGATAAAGTAAATATTTATAAATTTTAGCGTAGAATACTGTTTGGATCAATTTCTAAATGATTTAAAATATGAAATTTATATTCTCTCAGGATACTATAAAATATGATGAAAGTCTAATTGGTAAGAAAGTCAAAGTTTGGTGGCCTGAAGATAAAATGTAAGTGCTTTGCAGATATAATTTTCAATTTAGCTTTTGTAAATAAAACATCATTTTCTATTTCAAGATTTTAAAATTTGATTAAAACTTTATGATATCTATGAAGATGAACATAGTTCTGATATGCTAACATTTTATGCTGTGTGCTTGCAGGTTTTATGAAGGTGTTGTTACTGAATATTTTCCTGCTAAAAAGAAGCATAAGGTCATTTAATTGTTATATGTCAAATAATCTTTTTCAACAAATTTTGCATTAGAAAGTTGTAACAAGTTTAGTGTTATACAGGTCTCATATGTTGATGGAGATGAAGAGAAATTGAACCTTAAAACACAACGATGGAATATTTTGGAAGAATTTTCCGTTAAGAATAATGAGGTTAGTTTATATTTATTGGTGTGTAATTCTCACTCAAATGTTTTCTTGTTTGTGCTGATGTGGTTCAGTTTACAGGAGCAAAACACTGAGGCTGAAGATGAAGATGAAGATGCTTCCCCTGAAATGTATGTGATCCTTTTTGGTATTCTGCTTTATTATTATTATTATTATTATTATTTATTTAAACAATGATTTTTATTTTGTATCAATCTGATCTTGTTCATGCATATGGTTGTACCAATACGTTTGTTATATGTTTAGATATAGTAATAGCGGTATATATGTTGCGAGAAGGTATGATTTTGTTTTATAAATTTAACAGTATAAATTTAGATAATTTTAACGTGTTTTGGAACATGAAAGTTGAAAATTTAGATCATGTGATAATTAGCTACAATAAAACATGCTAACACGACATTGTGTATCAAAGTGCTTCTTAGTTCTTTTGGTTCGAGTGTTTAGCAAATCTTAATTATCTAGCAAGTAGTTAGTTAATAAAACTGGTTGAGTAGTCTTATAAGTAGGCTAAAAACAGAGGGGTATCTAGGTAATTTTAGTTTTTCACGTTTAATTAGTCACTTTTGTTGAATATCAGCATATGAGATGAGGTAATTGTTTATTATGGTTGTTATATGCTCCAGACACAAGAAGAAAAAATCAAAAACAGATCCTGCTGCATCTCAAGAAAAGATTAAAGATTCATCCAAGAAGTATGTTTCTTTCTCTTTATCTCGATAATCATTATTTCTTAGTATAATCTACATTTGCAAATTTAATAATAAAAAAATAAATGAAAAACAGAGCTGCTGGTGGTGTCTCTTCATCTAGCAAGTCAAAAGTATCAACTCCAAAAACAGCAGCCACCACCTCTAAAGAAACTGAAGAAACACCGAAAACCGGTACCAAAACAAAGTCGGTCAACAAGTCAAAGGGTAAGACCCCGCCAGGTGGCAGCAAATCCAACACCAAAGCTAAATCTGATACAAAGGATGTGAAGTCAACCGAGAACACAAAGGGCGGGTCAAAGAGCGGAAACAAACGAAAGAAGAGGACGTAGAGGGTATTATGGTCATTTGCTATCTGGTGTTGTCCAGCTGTTGACATTAGTGTTTAGGATTAGAGGTAGTCATTTTCATGCTATTGTTTGGTAGAAAATATTGTTATGGTTATGATTATTATTAGTAGTTAGATTTTGTTGAAATGAGTTGGATAATGTGTTCAGATTTTTACTGGTGAGAGTTGGTATTATTTATTGGTGACTATTTTATACTCTTATGTTTTAGAATCTCACTAGTGGTAATTGATTTGTAGAAATTATGGTCCTCTTGCAAATTGTGGATTTTTAATTAACTTCTTTGATTGTGATCTTATAAAAAGGTAGACATATGGTACACAACAAATTTGTAACGATTCCGTTTGATCTTATGTTATCTATTTATTGTTATAGTATGTCGAGAATAATTTTCGTTATTGGGGGTTGGTGCTACCAACGGTAGACATGTAGCATGGACCACTGCTCAAGTAATAATAAGCATTGATAAAGTTAGATCTTATACTAAAAAAGTTTGAGGTCAAAATTTTAATTGGTCAGATAAATTGATTTTACACTAAGTTTTATTCGGACAAAATTCTTTGTAGGTGGTGTTGGGTTATATGAGGCTCGATTGATTTTGGGCCTGGTGCATCTAGAAGACTAAATGAGTGGCAACAGATTATATCATTAAAAGGGCATGAGGCCCGGTTTTAATTTAAAATTTGGCCCATTAATGTTTTTTAAGAACAAGATTTGGCCCATTAATGAACGTAGGTCACACTGACTAAACCATATAAATTAACCTTGTGTTGTTGTGCTCGTTTATTTTGAGTATTTTATCATTGATTGTGTGTGTTAATTGCTTCCTAGCGGATCTACCCTACCAATTAAGTGCTTAAATCAGTTGTTAGCATTAAGGTTATTTGTGTTGATGCCTACCATCATTTTTTCCTCTTTAGGTAATATGGACACAAGAACTAGGCTTTAATATTATCTGAAAACA
This sequence comes from Stevia rebaudiana, assembly GCA_009936405.2. Lineage (NCBI taxonomy): Eukaryota > Viridiplantae > Streptophyta > Magnoliopsida > Asterales > Asteraceae > Stevia > Stevia rebaudiana. Next base: position 7,795,143 of record WOUH02000022.1, on the reverse strand, counting down.
TGCGTGTAAGTAGGTTTTATCATAATATCATGTACAACCTTGTTTCAATCTGAATAAAAATGGTAAAGCGAAGATGATATTATGCGTTCTATAAAGGTCCATTCATGTACTCATGTATCTTATATTAATATTTGAGGGTAGGAGTGCATCTAGGCTTAGTGAGTAAGTTAGGGCTATAGGCCACCAAAATATTAGGACATCTGATTTTAAAAAAAAATCATGTATGTTAAGCTTTTCTGTGCTGGTTCATATTTAAATTTAGACTTGGATGGCACATCTTTTTGTGATAGCTGTAATTTTGACTTTTACATTGAGTAAAGCATACTCATTACTCAATACTCAAGAATCACACACATTGCTACCAGCATCTCTCAATCACCGGAGTCAATTTGAAACAAGCTCGTTGTATATAACTAAAAAAACATAAATATATTTATTGTTTTATGTTGTTACAATAATGGAAATAGTAGATATGTATACATATAAGTTATTTTGCTGGTTAAATTTAAATATTTGAAATCAAGAAATGAGTACTTTTGAGTAAAAGCCTGATTTTTTGTTAAGCTTGGAGCCTCCAAAATGGTTGAACCACCTTGTTTGAGAGACAATAATTGTGCTTGACAATATAATAACTATCGGCATATATTAAATCTTATCTTCATCTTTGACCTATAGCTTATGACGTCCGTATGCGATGGTGATAACATGGATCATATGATACTAATAATAGTATAATATAAAAATTAACATCTTAAATTTGAATATTATAAGGTTCATATGACATGATCATTGGTTAAAGCTAAGTCAATCACGTTCCAGGTGACATGCACCAAGACTTGGTGCTAACATGGATCATATGATACTAATAATAGTATAATATAAAAATTAACATCTTAAATTTGAATACTATAAGGTTCATATGACATGATTAATTGGTTAAAGCTAAGACAATCACGTTCCAGGTGACATGCACCAACACATCAACATTTTTAAATTCTGTGGGAATGTACTTGTCGAAAAAGGTCTAAGCTTTTTGCTCTTTATTAAATCTTAATATTCTCTAATTAGTGTTAATGCCAGAGATTAAAGTATAAAAAATATGGATTAATTTACTAATTACATAGTTAAGATGTAGAATAGAGACGATCAAGAGTTGTCTGCTAATTTGATTCCATCAGCTAGGGGTGAGTATGGGTCGGTTTGGGTCGGTTTTTGGCTCAAACCAAACCCAAAACCGAAATTTCGGTTTTTCTGGTTTTAGAACCCGTTTGGGTTCGGTTTTTTTGGGTTTGGGTTTTCGGTTTTTGGTTTGGGTTCGGTTTGGGTTCGGTTTTAATTCGGTTTTTCAAATTGGGTCTTAAACATCATCTCGTTTACATATTCATTAGAACATTG
>WOUH02000022.1:7782340-7793648 GCA_009936405.2 Stevia rebaudiana | reverse complement strand
ATATGTTATTTAACACGAAATAAACAACATTTTTGCATACCTCAGGTTGTTAAACTAATCATGCAATACTATATGTTCAGGATCAAGCATCAATACAAGTGTTCCGATTGTAAGACTAACATCCAATAACTAAATTAAGTTATAGTATTTGCAGCAACAAAAAAAAGAACTATATTAAAAACTTGAATACTAACATTAGGTAGAAACGCCATTTTACAAATTTGTCGAAAGAGCCCCAGCAGCAAAAAGAAGATTCCTTCGCGAAAACTGATTAAAAAAAACAATAACTAATTAACGCGCAACTAAAAGAAAAGTTTGGTTTAATTTACAAAATTAAAACCAGCTAAAAGTTTAATGAATATAATAATAAGTTTACCCTTAAAGAATAAACTGGGGTAGATTTGGTGGGCAGAGTCTTTAGTGATCTGAGCCTGTTTGTGCTTCCACTTTTACTAAGTAACCAAAAAAAGAGATATTAATATATTAGGTGTCTGCAATGCTACAATTTATCTAAATAAAAATAAAATAAAAAAGGAACCAGGTGGATGAATAATCAAAAAACTTACTTTTCTTCAGATTTTGGCGGTTTTACACTTGTGTTTACATCCCATAATTTGACAGTTGAATCAGCCGAACCAGATGCAAGAAGTGATCCCTCACAGCTGAAAACATTAGGTAATATCAGTGTTGTAAAAATCGACCAACAATTAATCGGGAATAATAAGTGTTGGGAATTGTTTATCAAGAAATTTAGGAGTCAAACCAGAGAGTCAAATAGATTAAAAGTCGAAGTCAGTCTAGTAGTTAATTCAATTTGTTAACCGACTTATGACAGTTAAATAACTGTCATTCTGATGGGTTTAAATACCCTTGATGTAATAACATTTAAACCAATCAATCAATTTAGTATTTTGTGTGTAATTTCGTATGTTTCACTTTTTCTGGTCAAAGGTCTGCACATTTGTGCAGAACCCAAATCTGTTCAATCCAAAATCCAAATGTTATAAAATAATCCTCTAATCAATTAAAACTGGGCAACAAAAAGCTCATATGTAACTTTCAAGGTTATATATACACACATTTTTTACCAATTTTGACCAATATTGAATCAATTTTGACTTATCTAGACAAATTGTCCAATTCTTATCGCTGCCGAATTTATGACCAATTAGGTGAAATTGCAACGGTTTACCAACGATTAATCTTGATTTTTACAACATTGGGTAAGATTATCAGTTTTAGCACATTTGGACAGTTTGGATATATTTTTTCTCCCAAACATAAATATCAAGTTTACCTGAAAGCAAGAGACCAAACACAGGAAGTATGGCCCACAAGAGGAGTGATACAACGACCATTAGAAACATCCCACATCATTATGGTACCATCTTCATCACCAGACGCGAGATACCTACCATCAGGCGACATCGCTAAACATAATATTGAACTTCTATGACCAATGAAAATCCTCATGCAGTTTCCAGTTGAAACATCCCACATGCGAATTGTTTTGTCACTTGATCCAGTCGCCAAATAATTGCAGTTCACATGCCATTGTACACACTGCCCAACAAAAACCACATTTTTTTAATTATATTACTTTCTAAAACTTTAAAAAAAAATAAAGTAATGTAACAGATATTATTATTATTACTAATACTCACATCAACATCAGATAGATGTCCTGCAAGTATCCGTAAAGGTTGTACTCTATCCATTGACCAAACCCTTGCGGTTCTGTCATGCGAAGCACTTGCAAAATAATGTCCAACTGGACTAAACTGCATACAAATAAAAAATAATAATAAATTAGGAAAACTTTAAAAATAATAGGCCAAAGATTGGTGGTTTCTACCTGAACATCCCATACAGGATAATTGTGACCCTTGTAGCAAACAATGTTGGCATTGAATTTGGTGCTCCACAATCGTACTGTGGCAGAACAGAAACTAATTTGTAAATATTTATATTAACTGAGGTAAACAGAACATGAAGGTGTTATTTATTTATTATTATTATTATTATTATTATTATTATTATTATTATTATTTTATATAGCGTACTTGTTGAATCTGACGAAGATGATAGAAGAAAATCTCCCCAAGGACTAAATGAAGCGGAATAAACAGGTCCAGAATGACCCTGATACAAACTGTAAGCTCTTTTTCCGCCATTAGATCCAACTGTGTTTTCATTAGGACCCGAATCGTTTTCATTCTGGATAATAGCTGACATCACCATACATCATCAACATATCGCCTTGATTTTTGAAATATTAAAAAAAAACAAAGGTAACAAGTACTTACAGCTGCCCATACGCCCAAGTTTTGCAACATCCCACACCTGACATCAAATGTTTAAATTTAGAAATAGAAATATAAACTACATTTGCATCAGGAAACAAAATTAGCTAGAAACGACCTTGAGTGATGAATCTGAGAATCCACCAGCAACCAATGATCCATCATGGGATATTGATGAACAATTTAATCTGTAGCAAGTAGAGAAAGATCAAACACCACAAATCAGATCTTAAAAATTATTGCAAAAAAGAACCTAGCAAGAGGGAACACATATACATAATTATATACATACATACCCGTTATGTGTGTTGATAAATGTGTAGAAACAAACTGATGGAAGTGTTGTATTGCTCAATTGTACACGATTACGCAGGTCTTCAAGTATGGAATTTTCAACGTCTGTTGGTCTGAGATAAAAATAAATAAAAAAATATGTAATATACAATCACACACTATGAAAAAATTAAAAAATAAATAAAAACATACATTGTTGGCAAAGTAAGCTCCGGTTTAACACGTGGAGCTGCTGCTGACTTGTCACCCTCCATTCTGGCGCCTTTCCCAGCTGCACCACCAACTTTGTCTTTCTTTAACTTCTTGAGGGGCCCACCTTGTTTTCCACCCTCTGCTGATTTTTTCTGAATAATAAACAATTTTAAAAAGACCCATTGATGCTTATTATCCATATTGGTAATTTACAAAAAAAATATATATATATATATATATATTTTAAATGATTACTTTATTTTCATCTAATTCCCCTTCTTTGGCATCTCCATCTGTCTTCTCTGAGTCTGAGAGCAAACCTCCAGCCTTATCAAGACGATCTTCTATTGAATCTTCAAGCAACTGTAAAACTTATTTGGGTTAACAATAATACTTTTAAGAACTAAAAACATTAATAACAATAATCGTTTAATTCTAATACGTTATACGTCCTAATGATTGACTAACCCCCCAATGTATTTCTTTCTGATTTATTAAGTTAGCAGCATCTTGACCACTTCCAACGAGTGAAAAAGCTTCAGCATCATCAGATATTGAGCTAGGTTGTCCAGGAGAAACTATAAAAACAGAAAAAAATAAATGAATAAACAAATAAATAAAAGTATATTTATGGAAAGGGCTAAATTTAAGAATTTAAAGGAAGTGAAAGTTAACTTGTAATAAAGAAATTACCTTGAAAATTGATATGCTCGTTGATAATACCAAGCATTGTAATCAATTGAGTCTTGTGTAAGTATTGTAGAATTAGCTCATAAGAATACTGCAGAAGAACAATACGTTAAGAAAAAAAAATTAGCTATTTAACTTAAGTTTAGAAGGTAATATGAAAAACTTGCAAAACATATTGGCATCAATCGCGTGTTAATAATGAGAAAACGTCACATTGGTATAACCTGACATATTTTTATATTCACTTTGCTCTGCCTTAGAGAATGAGCAAACTCCATCTCCTGCAAATCAATAAAATTACTTATTTAGACATAATGAAGGTTTTAACATGGTTTAGATGATTAAGGTATTAGAAAAATAACCTCTAAATGAGATGGAGAAAGAACACCTTCTAATTTTTTAAGATCACGTGAATGCATCATCTCATGATCTTCACGGAAGCTACTGAAAAATGTGCGTGCTGAAAATCCAAATACCAAATTTTGTAAAATAAAATAAGAATCTCAATTCAAGTGATGATTGGTTATATGTTGTATTTTAAGATATAATAATAATATGACTACCTTCTTGAAGATGACCTTTTGCTATGAGATCCATGAAACAGTGAATAAATACTGGATACAGAACACGAATCAATTCATGCTGCATTTGTTGAAATGTAAATGAAGTTAATATATGAAACATATATAGTTATATTACATAAAAAAACAAAAACAAAAACAAAAAACAAAAAAAAAAAAACAAAAAACAAAAAAATGAAGCAAATCAGTATATGGGAACCTTGTATAGATCTAGTGAGCTGTAAGTCCAAGATCTCAACTTGCTGTATCCATCATGGTACATTGCAGGAATATTTTCAGACCTGAAATTTGCGTAAAATCATTAAGCATTTTAAGTTTATAAAGTACTAGGTTTGATAAGGAATTAGAAATAGCTAATTTAGCAAAAAAATGAAGAACTAAATAATAACAAGGTTTGATTTATAAATAAAGAACAATTGAGAAGTATATATCTATGTATTGAGATGATCATTCGGTGAATAATAAATAAAGAAGAAAGAAAAACTTCCTAAATGATGTTTCATAAAAAGATGGTGATGATGATAATACTGCAACTAATAACTATATTAGTGCATTTTCTTTTCAAAACAGATAATCAGAAAGAACAATTCATATCGGTAACCTAAAAGAGTCTTGTTTCAAAATCATTAAATCAATATTTAAATGGCTAATAAAATCTGTCACTTGTTAATGCCAATTCATCAAAGCTATTCTATTTGTATCACGTTGGCATTGTAGTAAAAAAATAAAACAAAAAAAATCCAAATCAGTTTGGAAGCTCGAAAGAAAACTTATATGCATCAAAACAGTGTTCAGTTTAACTTGGAATGAACTGGTTAATAGAAAATTCAGATTAGACACAAAAATGAATAACAATGTTGAGATCCTTTTAGCACCAAATAAACTAATAATTAATAGTAAAAAACAATGTGAAACAAGGGTAAAGAAAGTACTGAGAGAATGTGAGTATTTGTTTGGTCAGATCCGTGTCTGAAACAGAAGCATCAGTAGCATTCTTGTTGTTCTTGTCCTGCTGTTCTTGTTGAAAAATCTGTTCTGTTTGTGTAAATCCCTTTTTCTTCAAATACATATATACAGCTTTATCTAACTCTTCTTCCATCTTTGTTCTCTTTATGTTTCTTTTACTGAAACATAAAACAAGTACGCGTCATCACTGGATCAAATCTAAACTTGTATCACTATAAACTCAAATCACTACAGAAATGAGTAAAACTAGACACTAGTCACTAAATAGATAAAATGTGAACAGATTTGACATTATATCTAACTAATATTAAACAGAACTCATCAGAATTCTTGTGTTAAAAGATATATATACTTAGCAGTGTTAAAGACAGATTTTTAAACACCCACATAATCTCTAAAAGTTACAATTGTCTACTTTGTAAAGCAAGCACTAGCTTCACATGATTTTATCACTTGAACATAACTGCAAACTAAATACATTGGTATTTAAATCATAAACATAAATATTAAGATTTTAAATTCAGGGCTCAAAACACATTCAAACGATTTGATCTACTGCTACCTATTGAAATTAAAACTTCCTAAGAATTAAACAACCATTTATAGAATTAGGGCTTCAATTTCTCAATAGCTTTGCTATGAGTGAGATTTACTGTATTAATGGGTACGTTTGTTTGTTTGTTTGGTATGGTGCCAAAACCAATTTGTTGTTGTCTTCGATCCGGAAGGTATAGAGGTTGAACAATGAGCAGCATAGACCTGCAGCTTGCAAAATTTTGATTGTTCTAGTTTGGAGCTCAAGTTGCGAACGGTTATTCACTAAACTTTAGAAGAGTAAAACTATATAGCATACATTCTAGGTTTATCGTTAACCTTTCTGTCTCATTACAACCTAAAATTGATGAAATTTAATATTAAAAATAAACCCTAAATTTCATCCGAGAGTGGAAGCGAGAATCAGAGATTTGGAACTAACCAGTGACCAGCTGATTGGCTAAAGCAGAGTGGAGAATGCTGACGAGTCGGAGACCAGCGACCGTCGTCGGCGTCGGAGGGACAGATGTTTCACGACGAGTCAGTGACCGGAGAACGCTTTGATTGAAATCGTCTGTGATATTCGGTGTGTGGGGCTGGGCAGATTGGGTATTCAAAAACTATATTGGGCCTCTATTGAGAAAACGAATGACCTTAAAACCAAATTGATGAATTAGAGATTTAAACTTAGTAGCTTAAAATCTACGTATTATAATTTATAAATGATTATATAATTAAGGTGGGATTATGTTACGGAGTATCTTTACGGTATGTAGGCGTAGAAAAAATATCAAACAGACCCCGAATTTTTGGTTACAAAGTTAAGAAAAATATTTTTACAATAAATTAAAATATCATTTTAAAATAAGTTTAGAAAAACTTACAAAAATTAGAAAAAATATTATATTTAAATATCTTTTATTTGATTAAGAACTAAAAATCATTATTTAGAGTAACTTAATTTTTTGTTATAAATCATTAGTAACATTAAGAAAATAATAAAAATATGAATATTAATATCTTTTAATAAATTATAGGAAACACCCTTTAGGTTTTTAAAAAGTTTCAGATTTCATCCTTTATGATTTATGGGCATTTTGATCATTTTTTTTAATTTAACAGAAAAAATACCATATGTTAGCTTAAATGATGTAAACTGCAACAAATAGTTAAGATAAATGATGAAATCGAGACTTTTAAAACATAAAAGATGAAACATGCAGTTCTATATATACATAAAGGATGTTCTGTGTAATTTGTCTTTTATTTTACATAGAACTTCATGAACACATTAGCTAAAACGAATATTTTAATTATTAATTTTATTTATTTTTATAATTATTCCTTTTTATATTTAACATAATATATATGATTTAAGTTATTTTTTATTTTAATATTATATACAGAAATAATTTTTAATATAAATATATAGTTATTAAAAGAATAAAAATGATATAAATAAAAAAGCTCGTTTAGGCTCGCGAGTCGGCTCAAACTCGACATTTGAAGATCGAGCTCGGCTCGATAAGTAAACGAACCATATTTCAGGGCTCGAGTTCGGGCTAGAACTTGTTTAGGCTCGGCTCGTTCGAGCTTTTTACCGATCCGATCCTGTGCTTTTGATGAGCCGGCTTGGCTTATTTACACCCCTAGGTAGCAACACGTCATTCCTTGGATATGCTTAATGATTAAGCATAAAACTTGAGTGTGGACATCAGTTCGCCGTCTAGTTGCAAGCATTTTGTGAGTTGACTGCCTTTGAGTCTTGGTTTTGTGGCATGGGTGTCACAAGCCCGTTAATGTGTTCGACTTACACATTTTTATTTATTTATTAATAATCATATAATCACATTTGATAATACAATCTATGGTTTATTTTAAATCACAACCACCATCATAAACATCGTATATAAACCGTACATAAAAGGTAATTACGTTACATGTCACTGTTGCATAAGGGATATGTATCGATCGGTACACTAGTTTTCTAATAACATTACTTTTCATATTTTTCACAGTTAAAGAAATCAAAAAATTAGATGAGTGAAATGATATGTGTATCTTGGCATTGATTTGACAAAGAATATATTGTAAGAGTTATGAGGATGGTGTACCAATATAAAGACTGTTGTCGTAATCATCAAAAAAATTCTAGAGGACAAACATAACACATGAATGACTTTGTGATGTAAATTCTGTACTTGTATTGCTAAACTGACAATTCTCAACGTACGTCTTGATTTTTTTTAATAGTAAACGCATAGGGTTAATAATTCTACTTTTAAAGTACACCAATATACCTTTTTCATATACGAAACTCATTATATAAACCTCAATATGCAATGTCGGTGGCTACAATGTCCGCCACCGACAAAGCTATTTCACGTATACATAAAGAAGACGTCGTTATCATCATCTTCCCCTCTGGACCTCCGGTCGTTCTTCTTCACCAGCGATCTCTACCCCAACCTTCATTTTCATCACTGGCTTTTATTTCAGCCTTTTCCCCATCTCAGACGTCAAATCGATCTTTAGATTTACTGATTTATACTCAACGATACCATGCGTGAGTCGTTCTTTGTCTTAGCATTCTTGATTTAAATTAGGGTTTTCTATTGTTTGTAGATATCGTTCTCTTTGGTGCTGGATTTCTCTTAGCAATCTTGATTTAAATTAGGCTTTTTGATTGTATGTAGATTTTAGGTACTTTGGTTCTCATGATTTAAATTAGGGTTCTTGATTTTATTAATTTGATTGTTATAAGTATGGCTGCTCATATTTAGTTTTGATAATGAACAGAGGTGATTATGATGTACGCATTTCTAATTTCTGACCACAAAGCTGAATGTGGTGATTGGTTGCTCCAAAGTGATCGATCTGGTGCTTTAATTATGTTTTTATTGTTGTTTTGCCCAAGTTTTGAATTTTCTCTTTGATTCATTCATTTCTCTTTTATGATTCATTCATTGTTTTGCCCAAGTTTTGAATTTTCGCTATGCAATAGAGCTCATATTGATTTATAATTAACACACTTCTAGACACTTTTTGGTAGGTGTCGATCTGTCTCTGAAAATACTCCATGTATGTGTTTGTTGTTTCCTTTTCTGTTTGCTTCATATCTGCATGGTCTCTTTCGATTTTATATGTTTTATCTTTACCTTATTGCCCGTCTTACTTGCGTTGCGTTTTGCAGGCACATTGATTACCTTTGCGGTTCTTATAGTTATTCGTTGTACATTTAATCTGTTTAGTTACCCGCAAGTTTCTTTTTTGTTCATCTTCTTCCTTTATGACCACAAATGGCCACTAATTTTATTAAAAACTAGGTTTTTTTTTAGATATTAGGGTTTCTAATTAGGTTTTTAGTTGGCTTTTGTTTTCCACGACCAATGTTAGTGGACTCAGGATCTGTGGCCCAATTATCAAATAGAAATAAGGGAGTGACATTCGCTTCGATGCAGGTAATTTTCCTACTGGTAGAAAAGCTAGCAAATTGAAATAAATCATCATGGTTGGAACCTATTTATCTGTTAACAATCTTAGTTTAATATGTTTTGATGCCTAAAATTGATGCTAACTGGATTATAATCTTCTTCATTAATACAAATGCATCTTTGTTTTTTGAAGATCGTATGTGTTCGAAATTTGTTTTGCACACAAACTATTTGACATATTGCATAAATGAAATGAAAATGCACAAACAAGAACATGCTGATATAAATCTAATTTAAGTGCTTTGGGAGTTTACTATTATGGATGGGGGTACATGCAACAAAATGGATAGTCACATAGTTATAAAGATATATGTAGTATAAAGTATGCAATGTTTAATACAATGTTTTTTTGCAGGTTTAAGAAGTCTTTTAGGCGACTAGAATTCGGGGATTATTGAAAAAAGCATTCAGGACACTACGCTTCGTGTTAGATTTAGTCTATAACTGCATGTTGTTCAATTCTCGCTTCTTATCCCTGTTGTTTTTGTAATATCAATACAGGTTGAAATAAAAACAGGAATTGCAAAACAGTCACGAACATAGATCAATGCTCCAGTTCCTTAAAACCTTACGTGATATGCCCCCATGTCTTTTTATGTATCGAAAGTTCATTGTCATTACACGTTGTATATGTGCGGAGGTCCCGCCGCAACGCACGGGTGAATAAATCTAGTTAATACATTAAACATTAACAATAACAATAACAATAACAATAACCGATTCTATCCTCTTACAATTTACATCAACAACCATCCAATGGTAGCCAAAGAAGGACGCGATTCTGCAGATAGTTAGTTACCAACATGGGCAGATAAGAAAACATGTCAAAAATATGTGTGCAAAAAATATAACGTGCTAATCAGATCTAGTAGTATCTATATTAAAATCACAAGATTGCAATGTTTACACCCTGGTTAACCAAAATTCAGAATTGTGAAAAGCAAAAAAAATAATAATAACTGGGTTTTCTTAAACCAAATTCAGAATTTGCCAAATGAAACCGATGATCAATACGCCAAAGCTACTCGACTCATGTACTCCAAAAAAACCTTTTTTTATTCAACCTATAACACCATAGCCCAATAATATCCAAGTTTCATATATATAAATTTTTAAACATTTCATAGGTTTGCAACCAACTAAACTCAAGATTGACTACAAGGTGGGTTCAGGTTAAGGTTTGGCTTTATTGGTGATTAACTTTTCTTGGTTGCCCTTATGTATAACTTTTAAATATTTCATATGCCTATTGAGTTATATAAGAATTTTTTTTTACCAATTGTCGTTTCATGATGTTTTAGTTGAACGATCACCATTTATACTTTAATCCTTAGGCCTTCTTTAGTATTCTACATATTAGTAACACAAGCAGATAACTTTTTACGCTAAAAATGGTAGTAAAAAAGATTCGAACGGGTCATTACATGATGTTCATTTTATGAAAGCACACGTTTACGCCATAAACAATAATGGAGTTACTTAAAATTAAATATTATTCGATTTTCACTTAATGAATCAATCCAATGTGAATACATGATTATAAAGCATGGAGATCACGTGTCAGGTTAGCAATTATATGCCATCTCTTTTTAAGTTTCCCAAATGCCCGTTCTATCTTTTCGAGCTAATTCTTGTCGCTTCTTAAAGTAGTTACGCTTATCGTTACCATCTTTCATGGCTGAATAAGATATAACCAACGTAGCATATTTAGGATAGATACCATCACTGAGATAGTACCCTTATTTGTAGAACGTGTCGTTGCAATAAAATGAAGACTCTGGGGCAATGCCGTTTTCCATGTCATTAAGTATCGGAGATTGGTTTAAAACGTTGATACCGTATTCAACCCGGCTACACCAAAAACTGAATGCCAAATCCAGAGATCTTGAGATGCCACTGCATCTAGCATGACAGTAGGTCTATTGTGGTCACCTCATTGGAATTGACCTTTCCATGCAGTTGGGCAGTGTGACACCCCGCTCCCCAGCCCCCAGCCACCGACCGGTCCGTGAGCGGTCTGCCACGTCATACTGCCAGTAGTGCAGGATCGAGCCGATTGATCTATAGATAAACTAAGAATACACGACTTACAGTGTATGTGTATTCTCGTATTGTAGCGGAAGCGTCCTTGAGTGTAGCACTTATCGCGCAAGTGCCTAGATAGATAGCCCATATCCTGGCTAGAATCCAAATACCTGAGATTACATATATTTGGAAAAGATCAGCTTACGCTGGTGAGTTCATAGGTTTTGAT
>WOUH02000022.1:7737254-7763089 GCA_009936405.2 Stevia rebaudiana | reverse complement strand
GAGTTTTATTTCCGCTGCTGTGTAAATTCTGTTAAATCTTTGTGCTTTGAGTAAATCCGATGACGTGGCGAGCCCATATCAAACACCATAACCGCTGACCGAGTCAGCTGGTCATAGGTCAGCCGGTCGGTCAACCCATATCAAACACCCCCTTAGACCAAAAAAATTCCTACTTTGACCATAAAAATCAAAGTCAAACGCCAAAATCAAAGCCAAATTGTATTTCTTGTTTGCTAACAAAGACAATGTGAAATAGCATTAAGTTCTCTTACAAATTCCCTTTTCACACATTCTTACCTAATCATCGTACAAACCATCCAAATATCAAATAATATAAATCATGAACAATGTTTACAAATCTTCAGCAACAGTCACTTAAATCTTACATATAAGATCAATAACAATACGTTATAAAAAACATGCACTTTCAATGTTTACCGCGCACCATTTTGTGCATATAAGCTTGTTGTGAAAAATCCAAGTGAATCATAACTTGCTACAACAAAAGTCAAAATTTGTTTTGGTTACAAAAGTAGCTTTAAATTTAATCTCACTTAAGTTGAAGCCGAATATTGCATTATTAAACTTCTTTGTTTAACAAGCTCGTGAAGATCTTGAACGATTTTGAAAACCGAATCAGGTCTCGCGAGCCTCAATGCATTTTGTGACATCGCTTTGAGCTCGTATGATTTTGGACCAAACCATTGACCGACGATGTTTGCAATCTCTTTTGGTGATTTTGAAAATTTTCCACAACCGTTTTCTACCACATATGGTACATTCCCAACTTCCTGCAGAATGAAAAATTAAATTATAATCAAGGAAACATATAATACATTTTTTTACTTTCGAAATTGTTATTGTGTTAAAACAAAACTATAATTTTGGTATAAAAATATTCCATGTTTTAGATAAAAGGATTTAGGAGTCTTTATTATGGATTTGTGACAATGAGAACCAATACTCTGCTAACAACACTTGTTTAATGACTTGATGCTGCATAATTGAGAGAATTTGTGAAAAGTTAAGTTATTAAATAAAATATCATAAAAATAGATCATGGACAACATTCATTTGAGCTAAAGCTGAAATGATGAATAGAATGTAAAAATTCATTCTAAAGATTATGAAAAGTTGCCAATTTCTAAACAAACTCATGAATAGAGTTTTATAAAATTAAATAAATTAAATAAAAATTTTTTAAAAAATTCAAATTCACACTACCTAAATGTGTGCGTTATAAACATGATTTACTAAAAATAAGCAAGTGTGAAGTAACAATACGCGATGACTAAAATTTATTTATAAACAATATAAGACAGAAAATCAATTTTAATAATAAAATTACCTGTCCGGCAATGTAACCGTTTAAAATTATGGGGAGTCCACATATCATAGCTTCTGCAATGGTTCCTGGACCAGCCTATCAGAATTAATTAAATAAATAAATAAATAAAGATGGAGTATAAAAATTAACCTTTTTGAAAATGAAAAAATATATATACTAAAAGATAGATATCACATTTTGATTCTGTGACATAACACATCTAAATTATTCAAAAATCAAAAGTAAATAGTTTTTTGGAAACAGATCTAAAGAACCAAATTACCTTGGTAATAATACAATCACAAGCACCCATGTATTCTTCCATATTAGTAACAAAACCCTTAACCTGAAATTAGATAATCTTCCATTAACAATCAACTAAAAACAATCCAAATTTATTAATTTAAAACAAAAACATAATCCAAATATTGACCTGAATGGGAATCTTCCAATCAACCGACAGCAATTTATTAGCGAGCTTTTTGTTGCGACCACAAATCACAAGTATTTGACCAATCGGCTCGCCAAGATTATCATCAAATAACGCATTTCCAAGAGCTTTTGCAGTAGCCTCAATGGGCCCCATTCCCTCACCACCGCCCATTAATAACACAGCGGGAAGATCTTCATCCATACCAAGTTCTCTCCTCAATTCAATCTATACATACATATACATACACATATACATATACAACAATCAATTTTGACCTAAAAAGTCAAAGTGTAATCTACTTTCTACTTTTCTAGAGGTGTTCGTAGTTTTGTTGACCTCAAATTCAACTTCAAATGTGGTTTGGTTATAGCTAATATCAATTCAATCTAAATTTTGTGATTAATTAATTCTGAGTTTTATATTTGAGGTAAAGAGGATTGAAAATATAATATTTCAGTTTTGTATACAAAAAATGTGATTTTCTTTGATTTTTATAAATACATATAACCATAAGGGGTCTGATTCGGTTGACTACTACCTCTAATGTATGGAAGCAACAACAAAATGACACAAATGAATACCAAATAGTATTGCATAATTAACCTCTTTTTTGGTTTCGATACAACGGTTTATTACTTTATAATTTTATATTAATAGTCCTACTATTAGAGGTAGCAATTTAGACCTGTATGCTTATGAACGGGTCAATTTGGGTAGTGTTTTTATCTCAAACGGGTCATATAAAACAAAATGAGCTAAAAGAGGCACAAGTTGTGTTTTAGTGCATAAAACATCGTATAACAATTTTACTCAAAGATTTACATTCATATAAAAACAAGACAGTTTTTGTAATCACAATTAACGCATTAATTATAACTTTATGTGTTTAGTCTACTCAAACATCATGGTTCATTTTAATCCGACCTGTCTTTTTTTTTTTTTTTTTTTTTTAAATACCTTGGGCCGAAGTGGCTTAACAAAAGAAGGTCGAACAGGAAGCCCGTAAACTTTAATCTGAGAAGATTGCAGGCCCGCTTTTAAGGCCCGTTTTGCCACTTCTTCTGTCGGGCAATAACATCTTGTTACAAGTTTATGAAACCTATCATGTATACAATAAAACTGAGTTCAATTTTGAGATTTGAAACAAAGTGTTAAAGTACAAAAGTTTGGATGAATAACAAACCATGTAGGATGACACGTGCTTAAATCTGTAACAACAGTTGTAAATACAATTTTGTCTAGAAGACCCTTTGACCGCAAGATACGAAGTGGTACGTGTTGCATTAGAGGATGTACACTGATGATAATATCTGGTTGGTACTTCATTAGACCTTTTGCAACCTCTCTGTTACAAGTCATTAAATAAAAGGGTTTATTAGTCACCAAAAATCAACTTAATAAACCTCTCAGAAATGGTTCTTAAAGTAGTTTTTAAAGATTATTCTTTTCATATCAATTTTTTATCACATCTGCTGTTAGCCTTCTTCTAAATAATAATTACAGAGGAAAAATAATTAGTTTGAATAATTGATTTCATAGTGGTTGCAGGAAAGCTTATTATCCAAGGGTAGAGTAAATTATTTGTATTTACTTCCTAAAACAAAATAAAAATTTACAAACACTCGACATCATTGAACATGATTACAAGTTATTAAAACTTCAAAAAACACATACAAACACCATATCTTGTACCATGTTTACAACTGATTATCTAACTATGAATATCCAATATCACATAATCCCTTTGAAAACACACACCTAAACACCATATATATTAATTACACACAAAGTTTGACCAATTAGTTCAAGAAGAGACGCTTAAAACTTAATATCAGGCGCACAAATTATCTAAAGAATATCAGGATATCAAAACATACACAACATAAAAATAAATGTAAATCACATTATATGCCAAAAAAAAAAAAAAAAAAAAACTAGTATCTTTACCGCGCTATAAACGTTGAGGTGGCAGCAAAATTTGATTGATGAACCACACGAGGAGCAGAAGCATAATATGTCATCCTCCACAATGATCCATGTTTAACCAAAAAATTATAACTTCTTGGTAACTGATTAAACGGCCACGGTGTGTGATCTGTCCATAAATCAGTCACAAACACCTGAAAACACATATTCCATCAAATTTCATCTTGATTATAGTATTCTACCAATTAAAAGAACAACAATTCAAGAAACCAACCTCATAATCATCACCAAATTTCTCATTAAATGCCCATTTAATAGCTTCAGCAGAAGCTCTATGACCACCACCTGTGTCACTCATCAAAATCAGCACTTTTTTCTTACCATTAGATTCACAACCACTTAATGGCAATGTTTCATCCTCCAAAACACCACCATTTTCTTCTCCAAATGCACAATTACTCCCCGAATTAACCTTAACTGAAGCGAACCCAAGTGGAATCCTATCGCAATGAAACCTAATAAACTTGTTAAATTCATTGAAGAACTTACTGATGTTAGAACCACCTCTACCTCCTGAACTCAAAGAACCAACAATCTTCGATGATTTACGTTTCCCACCAGCCCAAAATTCCACAAATTTTCTATCGGAGTGAGCATTAGAGAGAATCGACGAATACCCATCTAAACTCAAGCGATTTGCGTTCGAATCATACGCAAATTTACTCAATTTGGATAGAAAATTGAAGGCATTACTGGTTTCTATAGTTATAGACGACGATGAAGACGAAGATGATGACTGCATCGCTAATTTCTTCCAATTCTTCAAAATCTTACCCGTACTAAACTCATATAACTGAAAAAGATATGGGTCGTGTTCTTTACATAAAAAAACAGAATTTGACAAAATCCCCAAATGGGTTGGAATGAATTGACTGGAGAATGGATAAAGTTTGTGTTTTTTCTCAGGAAATTTGAAGAGGGGTTTGTAGCCACATATATGATTTAGCAACAGATGTAATATTCCATGGATTTTAGAAGTTAAATACCCATTTTTTCAGCGGCTTTTGGTACGCAGTGAAAGGAAAATGCGTTAATAATCAGTCAATCGGAAAGTGGTGGTGATTGTGTGTGCGGTGGTGGTGGTCATGTCGATCACGCCCGGTTTGTTTGGTTGTTTAATCGTTTACTGTTTTCCTACATTTGGGTTTGTTTTCAATTAGGGTTTATAGAAAGGAAAATTGTTTGTCCAATTTATGCTAATTTCTTGGATTTTAAACTTGATTCACTTTTCTTTTAAATTAGTGTCACATGTTTGTTTACCAAATATTTTGAATTGTATTTTGATCTAAATTCTGAAATAAATAGTATATTTTAAAGGGTCTGAAATATGAACTTCCTTCTTTCTTCGTCTCTTTCTGTATATATCACGTATATATAGATAAAGAAAAGGAGAGAAGGAGTCACGTCTGAGTGTTCATATATACTTGTCATATTTTAAATAATATTTAAAAGAAACAAGGTTTGACAAATTTTTGATGATTTAGTGCTAAGAGATTATTTAATTTATTCTTGATTTACTTAAATCTATATAAAAAATCTGAAAGAATATTGATATGTAAGAGATGTAGACTACATGCTTATTTCACTTACTGGTGACAAATTTATTATCAGCGTAACAAACCTATTGCTGATGAAGTTCATGCCCAAAAGTTTTCCTATTAATGTAAGTGCATAACCGTCAGTAGTTATTACTTATTACTGACAGTTGTATTGTGATGGTTTCCACCTATATAAAAAAGACGATATTTAATTTCCGATACGTTTTTTCATAAAATAACTTTTATATTCTTTGTTATGTTGTTGAATTTTTTAAATATCGATAAAAGTAATGAAATTTGTTAGTTCACATTAGAAAATTTATGTTACTGACTTTCAACTTTTTTACAAATAATGAAAAATTTTAATACAAGACTAACGGACTAATGGATTTGATATACAAAATTGAATTATTATGAACAAAATAAATAATTTAAAAGTCATAAGTGGGATATTTTGAATGAAAACTTTAAATCTTTAATTATAACAAACGTGTTGGTAAAATTTATACTTCATTCCATCATTTGGAAACCTAACTTTCGATTATTAAATTAAAATCACCACTTCTTTCAACCACTGAATCTTCAGTTCTTATTTTATGTCGGTACGTTCCATAACCGTCTACAACATTACATCGGAAAAAAACATTCCAACACTAATACATTTTGGCAATGAGCCACATGTTTTAGAGAGAGATTAATTTGTTGCAAAATAGTCTTTTAAGCTTATAAATGTCATTCATATATGAAGATATATTTTGGCTAGTTGGACAAAAAATTATATTATAAACCTAAAATGAAAATTACTTCCTTACATAAGTTTCTTCAAACTTGTTTAGTTAAGACCATTGTTATCATAAATGGGAGAAAATGACATGTTTGTCTTCTGAGTCTACGGTATACCATTCAAGTTGTACAATGTTAAATTATCCATTTATTGAATACAAATCATGTATCCATTTCAGTTGCTATTTGCCTCGTTACTTACTATTAAGGTTCACTGTTATTTGGTTTAAACAAATCACTTATCGATTTGATTTCGATCGCTTTTAAAATAGGTTAACCATACAACACGACATATTTTATTAATCAATTAACCATTAAGCACTGAACCTTAGCTAATTTTCGAAATCATAGATAAAACGAGTTTTCTGGACTCGCAAACCGGCCTGTGACAACCCTCGTCTTAGAACACCACAGGAGGCAACCAACTCACGGTACTAAAGCCGAATCAGAGGATGGGGTTCGAACTGTTATCTCTGCCTCAAATCGCATTATGCTCAACCTTGAATAGAATTTCCCGATGGCCACTCTAAGTATCACCTAGTGGGATGTGAACTTGAGTCTCCTTTGGAGAACCCCAAGCCCTTAACCACTTAATGTCTTGAACATATGCAAGAAGCTATTTATCATTTTGAAATATGGTCATTTCATCTTTTACCAATTTAACTGTTGCTTCAAAACCATCTCCACACGGCCCGGATTTACAGCTCGTAATATTTCTCGTACAGGTTTTCCCCGCCCAAAATTAACTTAGTATAATGAAAATCTACACACTCATATAAAAGTAAGTTAGACGTCCATTATCATCATCGTACTCAGTATATCGCACATAAAGATAAGGTCTGACGAGGGTGAGATATAGACAGCCTTACCTCTACCCCATAGGAATAAAGAGGCTGTTTCTAACGAGACCTCCGACTCATGATGCCTGATTAACCGATCGACCCAACACTTTAATGTTATTTTCACAAAAATAAGTAAAATAACGTTAAAATTAATGCAATTTCACTTTTGCCCCTTGAGAGCCTACATTATATGTGTGCACCGCAAACAGAGGTGTTATACGCACATTAGTAAACTCCAAAATTGAGTTTACCAAAATTTCACATCATTTATTCACATCTGTTACTCCTTGAAACTCCGTGATCTCTTTTCTCAAATCAGTAATCACATGGTTCGACTCAATTTGACCTGAATCCGTCAACTTTGCAAGCACCATTACTGTTAAAGTGTTAAGTTTCCCGCCATTACTTTAGGAAAACCTTTACTGGTTAATTTATTCCTCAAGTTCATTTTTTATGAAAGAATTCCTCAAGTTCATTGCTTGACACAAGTTTGATGGATGAAAGGATGTCCTTTTTTTAAATGTTACAATCTAGACCATTAGGAATGAGTTGGTCTAGGGTTTGGTCTTGCTCTTTCTTGACAATGAAGTTATCTAGTGGACAATCGATAGAAGCTTACAATAACTCGACTCCTTTATCGTTACCGTCTATGCGATGCGCAAAAGGCGATAGGTACCCGCGAATGGATAGTATGAGTAAAAACATTTTGAGAATGACTTCTTTAGGATGTTGATGTCACCATTTGTGTAGTTTTGGTAGAAGAATATCCATGACATGTGAGTGTGTTAAGCAAAGTAATCAATTAATGAAAGTTTATTAATTTTGAGGTGTGTAAGTGTTGGGGAAGATGGTTTAATGGTTTCTTGATATATGATGGTGTGAAGTTTTCGAAGTCTCCCAAATCTTTGGAGCTTTGACATAATTTTTGTTCATGATTGATGACAATATTGCAAGATGGAGACATGCATGCGCATCTTCATACAAATTGTAGTGGAGTGTTAATGATTATATTAAAGGTTATCTAGTTACAAATTTCTGTTCATAAAGATTTATAATTTCATTGTAAAATAATAATATTGTTTTACCATCATATTACATATAGTTAATACGTTCGCTTACCGCCCTAAATCATAGAATGTAATAATCGTACATCGATTATTACTGAAAGTAAAGAACACGAGTAACACAATTAAAATATCTTGGACAAACAAGAGATTAACACATGTTCATCCCAAAACGATTTTCATAGGTGACTAATTAACGAATATAGTAGCATACTTAACACATGTTTAACCAATAAACAGTATAAGTTAATTTAATAAAAATAAAACTTCAGCCCTAACTTATTTAGATGGCTAACCAATAACAAAAACCCATTACTACTATATCCCCAAAAAATTATCAAACATTCATACCTACTGTGACACGTCAGCAATATCCCCAACCAAATCTCGTTGCATCATTCAAGTGCATTCAACTTCAACTTCAACTTCAACTTCATCAGATGACGCTTGAGAACCCGGCTAGTGGCAAAAATGGTAATTTTGAGCTATACCGATTAACGAACTTTCGATAAACGCGTATAAAATCAAGCGGTTGATCACTTTTTCTTGTTTCTGAATCTTTCTTTTAGCAGTGTGAATTGCTTCTTGCATTGGTTAACTGTTTTTCCAGGAACAGCAGCCGCCACGCGTTCCCACCGCTGGTTAGTTTCTTTTGGAAATGTTTTCAAAGCTTGAACCAATGCGGTTTCCTGCACAGCTGACCATACATCCTGGTCTGAGCTTGAACCAACCGGTTCCACCTTTTCTGAACCATGGTTCGGTTTGGGTTCATTTACATCGGGTTGACTTGGTTTAGATGTAGATGTAGAAGAAACCCCAACTACTTCTTCTCTAGTCGTAAGCGGAGACGAAATCGTAACCGTCGGTTTTCGTTTTTCTAAAAACGAATCAAAAGCTTTAGCGGAATCGGGTTTTTGTAACAGAACGGTTTTTGTCGCTTTTAAAATTTCATCAACGGATCGACCCGTACCAAGATACTCGGATATAACCTCCCATCTTCTAGAAGTTCCTTTTGGATACTTCACAATTCCTTTTCTCAAAAGCTCAATCTCTTCTTTCCCCCAAGGTTTCTCTTTTTTCTCAAAATTAGTTTTTGAAACACTCCCGTTGACTTTGACTTTTACCGACCCGTTTTGTTGACTATTGTTAACCGCGTGATCTTTCTCAACATGATCCGAGCTAATCGCGTGTTTTAGCAACTCAGCTTGACTTTGACCATCACCTTGTTTTTCTTCCAAATTGTCACATAAGTTTTTTAATTGCAACAAATCAAATGACATGCAGATGTTTTCAACATCATCTTGGCAAAATTTAAGCAAATTATTAGATACAACAGGTGTTGAAATAGTACGAAGACGCGTTCGTTCTTTACGTAATAATTTCTTTTCTTTTTCTTTTAATTTCTTTTGATTTAAAGCAAATTCAGCAGCCTGTTTATCTTCTTCTTCTTTCTTTCGCCTATTTTCTTCTGCAACTCTTGCAGCTTCTTCTTCTTGTAACCTCTTTGCCATAAATTTAGCTTCCTTTTTCTTCTGTTTTTCAGCTTTTAACGTTTCTTTCCTTCTTAATATCCGCGGGTCCCGTTTATACGCGTTGTCTACTAAAGACCGTATTCTTACATGTTCTTCCTTTCGCGCCTTTTCTGAAAGCTTTGCATTTTGTCTTTCCATCCATCTTTTATGATCACGTGATTCCGCTAGTTCAAGATCATACTCATCTTCATGTGGGAATTCTCTCCAACTTTTAAAACCAAACCAAAAATCGTAAAACGCATCAACTTCTTTAAGAGGGGTATTATCGTCACCTAGTAAAGGAATCGGTTGACTAATTGACCACCGCCCGTTTCTCAAAAAAGCGGGTCTGAACACTTTGAAAAAATCTTGCGGGGAACAATCGGTTGGAATTTCATCATCAAACTCATCTGTAGAGTCGTAAATTCTTCTCCTTGTGGGGTCCATCAAAACTTCATACGCTTCTTGAATCGCTTTGAACCGATTTTCAATTTCATCTTTTTTCGCTTGTTTAGCCGCTTCGGTTTCTTCACCAAAAAGAAGTGCTGCTTGTTTATCGGGATGATGTTTTAAAGCGGTTTCACGGTAACTTTTTCTAACTTGCTCTTCGGTTGCAAGATACCTTAAATGACCCAAGCCCAATAAGGCATAATGATCTTGTTGGGCCGCTTTGTCGCCGGATTTCTTTTTACCTTTGCTGCTATATGAATCTGATGATTGCATATACTCGGTTTCTTTATCTTTTGAAATATTTTCATTATCATCAGCAACATTTTCTTCTTCATAAAAACCACGAAGCTTGAGTGCAACATCATGAAATGAATGTCCAGCAGGTTCAAAGTTTGAAGCTTTTATTGGGAGACAATTTGAAGCGATGTAAACTGTTTCACCATTAATAAGCTCGTTTGAATATGTAATCAAACGGATGTTTGCACGCGATGTCATAGTTATGACAACTCAAGCATCCAAAGCTTCAAGCTAACATTAGAGCAAGAAATACAAAAGTTAGTACAGTCAATTAATTTAAAACACCATACCAAGATGCTAACCATGATCACTGATTCAGATTATATTTGTATTGTTACGATTTGCAAATCCAGTTCATAATTGGGTAGATTCATAAGATTTAAAATATCAAGTGTTTCATTTAATAGACAATGCTTCAAAGTAATTGATAATGTAAATATTTTGCAGATAACTTTTCAACAAACACAGCAGCAACAACCATATGGGATTACATACACACGTTAAAATATAAGAAATGATGCTTTTGTTTAGTTACACAATCCACATCATCACATTCGCAAGATCACATAGTTTGAGATATTTGCTCAAATGACAAAAAGATCAAACAGATATCAATATTAAAAAAGATCACAATGAGTTGATACACAGCAGCTCGTTCATGCTACATATCACGAAAAAGGTTTAAATAGATCACAATGAGCTATCCATGTAAAAATTGATTGCAATTAATCTATTCCAACACAACTACTAATTACAATATGCAATTTGAATGAAACCAAGTAATCCAGCAAATAACACAAAGAAGCTAGTATGTGATACATAAATTCATACAGTTTTCCGATGAATAGAATGATCTCGTTACCTGTTGGACGCCGTGATGGTGATGATGCGGCGACAAAGGGATCGATCGATCTATGAATTATGATACAACAGATGATAGATATGATTATTAATCACGAAAGATTGATAAAACCCCCAGATATGGTACTTTTGATAAAGAGGCGCAAAAAGATTGGAAAGGGGGGAAACGTATATTTGGGGGTTTAGGGTTAACAGCACATTCAGTTGTTTTATACTTATAACCAAAAGAGAAGTTACATGTTTGGCCCCTAGACTGTCTCTGATAAACATTTCAGCCCCATACTTTTAAGTATTGACAATTTTCTTACGAAATATCCAATGTATCTCATGTCTTTAGGGTGGATAAGGTGGAGAATCGGGTTCAAACGGGTATGTTGGAGCATTTTCGCAAGTCTTTAGGATAGTGGCTTTGGGTTGGAGCTTTGGGTTTGTGAAATTGATGAAGCCGATGATATATGTGTAAGTTTTTGTGTATATGGAGTTGTTTAGTTTTTTACTGGATTGATTTCACACGTCCATTCTTTTAGGTAAAATGATGTGACAACTTTTAATTATTGTAGGTATAGGATAGTATTGTGTTGATTAGGTTCCACCAGTGTACCCTTGAAGGCGTTTGGTTTAAGATAAAAATCGGTCAAAATCGAAAACCAAATTCAAACCTGGTTGTTTGTAATATCAAACAAAAATCCGATTAAAACTAAATGCAAATGAGTATTAAGCTATATGTATATTTAGTTATTACTCTAATTGAACATACTATGTTTGAAAATACGTTTATTTATCTAATTTTAAATTACAAGGCAGTCATATATAACACATCTATATGAGAACAACAAAACACAAATAATATGTATAATTGTCCTATAAAGAAAAGGACATTACAAAGGTCTAAATTCAACACCTTCGATTACAATGTCCAAAAAATTGATGTTTCTAAATCTATCTTCTTCTATTGAGAATTTATAAGACTCCTTGACAGTTCCTGTGCTAGGGATTGAAACTTTTGCAAACTCAACTTCCATCCAACCATCCTCCCTGGGCTTTGAATGGTCTTTGATATTAATGGAATATCTTTTGTCATCGTTGCACGATCCAATAATCGGAGGATGACAATGAGGGTTTAAACAGATCGACAGTGGAAACATATGATCTTTTGCGCGATCAACAACTCCTATGATCATGGGACCATCAATTGAAGAGTAATTTGTATTAGGTATCTTGTATATGAGGTTACATGAATGCTTCGTTTGAGGTGACAATATTTGCAAATCGACTGTAAGATGAACAGAAAACCGATAACTGATAAGAGACTTGGTCACCACTTTGAATCTGCAAAACACACGACGACAAAACATTGTTCAAACAAACAAACAAACGTGTCTCATTTATGAAGTAAGGTCCGAGGAGTGTGAGATGTAATAAAGAACCTTGATTCCGGATCTGGTAAAGAATTGTAGGTCCATTCGTCTTTATCCAAAAATGTACTTGCAGGTATCATAACACATTTCTTCATATATTTGCTAATAGAAAACCACTATTCATGGATGGAAATTAGATTTGTAGAAGTATCTCACACACATTTCAATGCTTATGCTAACTTACAAATTAAAGTATGATACTATCTACCACTTCTTAGTGTGTCTCATATATAGTTGTTAATAAAAGTAATCTGGATTGCAAATCTGCTGTTGATCACTAGTAGAGTAGTAGCCATTAAAAAGTACTTTTGTCAACGATAAAATTATTGGAGCATATCTTATGTGTCGTATGTATTCATCGCGAAGGACTATTGTTGCAAAACCCTCTCATAGTAATGTCTCAAACCTTATATTAATAAATAATAATTCTTTTATTACTTAATTAGTATTAATAAAGCTTTAGAGATGGAATATATTACCTTTTCACCATCGGTGGTAAGGAACCCTTTGCGAAGAAGAACATAAAGTTCCTTATTGGTTGACCATTGTATAACTTCTTTTGACGATTTGATTATATCCCTAAACTCACTTGGTAAAAAATTTATGTCCACCTTTATATGTTTCTCACTTTGTTTCTCACATGTCTCCTACAAAATGTATACATTAAATTTGGTTAACTATATATCCTCAAACAAAAATTTCACATACACCAATATCTCATCATACTTGCTTGTGTTCTTATGTTCAGTTAACTAGCATTGGTCCCCCATAGGATATCCTGATGGTAAACTGGTATACTCTCGAATTAAATGATCATGGGTTCTGGTGCAGCTTTTGGAGAATTTATCTTAGCAAATCTATGTGATGGTTTTTCAAAATAATAATAATAAGTTAATAACAACTTACACTCTCCAAAGGCCGAAATTCAACGCCTTCAAAAGCAAACTCATCACTAAAGGGAATTTGTTCCCTTGGCAAAAAATCGATACAAAATTTTTGTCGCGCTTCGTTGCTAGTAAATTGGTATAGCTTAGTCGCCGCCCATCCATCCGTCTCTGAGATATACGGAATGCATGATGTAGAATAGTTTGTCTCCTCGTCCAGTTTATATTGAAAAGGTAAATAAGATGGAGCATATTGTGTACCACCATATTTGAAAAGAATGTAAATGATGTATGTGACTTTTGGGGACAAAAACTGAGTGTTCACTTCTACTCTGAAAGGATGACTATACACATTCCATGAATAATATGGAAACCTGCACCTATATGTCACAAATCCACAATCACGCATATATTTTTTAAATTATCATATTATAAATGCAATCTCAAACACCCTATTATAATATCACAATAAGATAGGTGTCATATCAAATTGATCATAAAGGACATATATTAAGCAATACCATAGTAAATAGCATATTTATTTAGAGAAGATAACTAACTTTATATTTTGTACTCTCATAGCCACAAGAAAAGGATTAGTCATCCTGTTTACAAGAAACTTTCCAAAGAAACATGTATTTGCTGATACCACTTTGGTAATTTCTCCATCCATATTCAGCGATATCCACTGTCCATCAAACACATTTAATTCATTATGTCACTTTATTATGTTACACTCATGAAATCTTAGTACAATTTAATAGTAATGTGCATAGTCTTACTTATTTAAACTAAAACTAAGCATGTTATGTAAATTACTATTATCAAAGGGCTTGTCGCCCGATAGTATCCGGGTGTGTACATATTGACCACCCTCCCATGAGGTAGAATAGTCGAGGGTTCGAGTTTCAAAATTAATAACCGTGTAATATTAGAAGTATATATTAGATTGCGATTGAAAACATATTACTAATTACCGTTTCGCCATCATTAATAAGGAAGCCTTTTAAAAGGAGCATAAGAAGTTGACTTCTTGGTCCATAAGAAAGAGGAGGTACCGCAAGGCTTGCAATCCTAATCAATTCTGCAAAATCCACTTTCTTCCCTAAGTTTTCAAGGATATCCTGAAAAACATGTTTCAAGTCATTTCCTTTTTCTCCATTCTCATTAATATTCAAGAATTAGTTTGAAACTTGGAATTACCTGTTGTTCGAGTGAAAACTCAAGTTCTTTCACAACCTCAACCATCGTCGGTCGTTCTTCGCGAGCTCTTTTCACACATCGATAGGCAATGGCCGAAAATGAATTTAATGAATCCAGATCTATCTGTTCTTTAAGACCAAGAAGAATAATCTCATCTAACCTCTTCTCGTCGTAGCATCGCCTCCACTGAGGCACTAAAATGTTAGCGAGCTTACCGTTGTAATACTCAGAGCAAAATCTCCCACATAAAATTTCAAATAACACCACTCCAAAAGAATACACGTCTGACTCTTTAGATAAAAAACCCAACTCCCAATACAACGGATCACAGTATCCGGGTGTGCCAACAACATTGGAGACAAGATATGAGTGTCCCTGGTTAGCAGGACCAACTTTTGACAATCCAAAATCAGAAACTTTAGCCGTCCATTTCTCATCCAATAGAATGTTTGCGCTTTTGATGTCTCGATGAAGAACTCTTTGTTGTGTCTCCATAGGATCATGTAAGAAATGAATCCCACGTGCAGCCCCAACACATATCCTCAAGCGTTGGATCCAATTGAGAGTACTCGCATCACTTAGATATCGATCAAGGCTTCCACGTGCTGCATACTCATACACAAGGATCATATCATCACCCTCGATACAAAAGTGCATAAGAGAGATTAGATTCTCGTGTTTGTATTTAGAAAGCATCATAATTTCCTTCCAAAACTCAATGTTCCCTTGCCCTAGTCTACGATCTAATTTCTTAAAAGCGACCATGATTTGTCCGTCCGGGAGAGAGAGTTCTCCTTTATATACCTTTCCAAATCCACCACGCCCGATCACCTTAGCGGGATCAAAATTGTTAGTGGCAGATACTATATCTTTGAAATGAATTTTGAGGTGATCAAAATCTTTCGTGAAAGACATACTACGAATCAGAAAATTAGAATAACAAAGGAAAAATACAAAGACGAGAACTCGAGGAGAATATCTTGAATGAAAATTGAAAGTTGTATTCTTTATATGTAAAAAGTCGTCTCTTTAGTCAATTATATATCAATAATTTCACGCATCCACTAGATCAGATATATGTGGCTCAAAATTAAAATTTTTTTTTGCAGATCCAAATTTCATTAAAATAATTTTATCTCCACCTCTTGTACCATACGTTTATTTACACACCTTATAAAGCATTAAAGTCCCACTCACAATGGCAAAAACTAAAGAAAATACAACATCAAAAAATAAGCCTAATTGTCATAAAAGGTTGCCTTTGATGACATTAATGTATTACACTGGCCTAATGTAACCTTTTTGTTACATAATCTAACTTTATTTCAAAAGAGATACCTTCTAAAAAGTTGTCAACCGGAAAAAAAGTTGAATTATGTAATGAAAATGTTGCCGTTCAAAAGAAAATGTAATTAAAATGTTGCATAGATATTTTCAGAAACTTAGATATTTTAATATAGGGGCAACTCAATTCTAAAATATTGACACTTAGATAATTTCAGAAAATCTTGAGACAAAAGAAAGAAGTGAACTATTTTATAATTTTACTCTTAAAAAATAATTTACATCAAGCAAATAAAGAATTGCAAAAGAAGATCATGTACTACTCCTTATGTGTGCCAACGTAAATTTAGTTTTGTATCAAAATTCAAAGACTCTTTTATATACCTATGCGCGCATGTAACGTGTTATAAGGTAATATTTGTTTGTGATACTACATGAATTGAAGGAGTGAAAGAAACATATATTTTACACGGGTCTAAATTCAACGCCTTCAATGACAATGCCAAAAAAATTCATGCTTCTAAATTTTTCTTCTTCTACAGATAGTATAAATTTTTCTTCTTTCATTGACACTACCGCGAATTGAACTTCCATCCAACCATCCTTTCGTCGCTTTGCATGACCTTCCATTTTGTAGGGAGGTCGAATTTGATCTTTGGCTCCCATAACCGGTGGGTAACAATGAGGGTTTAAGCATACTGACAACGGAACCACGTAAGTTCTAAAACAATCAACAATCCCTATTACCATTGGACCCTCAATTGAAGAATAGTCATCAGAAAGTTTGTATATGAGATGACATGAAAATGTTATTTGAGGGAAAAGCAAATCCGCGATCTCGGTAATATTAAGATAGATAGTAAACTGATAATTGCTAATTAGAGACTTGGTCACCACTTTGAACCTACAATATATGTATTTATTTTCGTTAGATAATGTTCCACATGCATCACTACTAGAAAACTAGATAGTATGAAAACACTTTTAATTTACAAATGATCAGTGTGCCATTTGCAATTGAAACCGTGGTCCGCAAAACCTCCATGTGTAATCCCATTATGGAACATAACTTAGCGCCTGTATGTATCTACTGTTTATAATTTAGTGATGGAAATATCACCAAAATGTCAAGCGGGACCATAAATCACCAAAATGACCATTAGGCTCCAAGGGTATTTGATGGCTGGAATCCCGTATAATCTTTGGCAGGGAATCAGCTGGTTGTGGAGATGTCGGATTCTAGTCATCAGTCAAGCATTCTGTCGGATTCCAGCCATCAGACACAACCTTGGAGCCTGATTGCCATTTTGGTGAATTTTTTGTCAAGCTGACGATTTTAGTGATTTTCCTTTTTGTGACAATACTTATTTTTAATTTATTTATTTTTCGTATTTACTTTTAATAACTTAATAATCACCAACACACAAGAAAGTAATCTGTTGATAAATATGAGAGTGTAATGACCTTGATTCTGATTCTGGTATAGAGTTACATGTCCATTCTTCTCCATCCAAAACTGTGCTTGCAGGTATCATTAGCCGTTTTTTCATATTTTTGCTGATAGAAAACCACTGTTCGATAGGCAATTGTTTCGTTAGAACTAGTAAGTTATTATCACTTGAAACAGTTAAACATCCATCATGGCACTTTATGATACAATATTATTCAATTGATCTAAAACTCGTAATATTACTATCAAACAATAACGTTTACCAGAACGCAAGAATAATTGTTAGATTATGTGATATAACGACTCATTATTAATACTAACATTTTGGTAACTAAAAAGACATAGATTAGAGATCCAAATAAAATGAAAAGGATGATTCGGAAGGTTCTAAGTACTCTTAGATCGGACCCAAAAGTTTGTGGCTTTGTATTGGAGTCTTTTACAATTAAAATATGGGGTACAAGTGAGAAATCATGGTATCAATGTATAGATAATTATACACTACATGTTTATAATAACATACATTTTTCTATATAGCTACACACAGTATATCAATGTTTTTCTGTATAAGTATTTTCAATATATACTATAGTATATCGATTCTTTAGTAAAATACTTAATTTATACAATAAAGAATGAAGTACCTAGAAAATATTTGCATTTAAAATTATTAGTGAAACTAAATAAAAAGTTAACATTGTTTTTGTTTGATTAATTACAATGCAACTCATTAAATCTACTTGAGTATATCGATCCTTACTACTTGACCCAACTCCCACCTAGCTTGCAACTCATTACTTACACAGTTTATATATATGTTTGTACGTGTGTGTGATAATAAACATAAACCTAATAAACCTAAAATGTATATGTGCGTGTGGGAGAAAAAAATGCACCTAAAATTTGCAATTGGGTGTTTTAATTAGTTAATGTAGAAATCGAGAAACAATAGGAATAGGAATACCTTTTCACCATCGATGAGGAACCCTTTGCGAAGAAGAAAATAAAGTTCCTTGTTGGTTTCCCATTGAATAACATCTTTTGACAACTTAATAAATTTTTTAAAATCGCTTGCCAGATTTGTTGTCTCTAATTCAGGGTTCTTCTTTGTTTTCCCCTTCTGTTTTTTATATGGATCCTATTATATATTATAAGGGTAAATCACTAAATGGACCATGTGTTTTGTCAAAATGGTTATGACTTTTAGTACACTTATTCCTCTTTTGGCCTATCAACATGTGTCACCTAGCCAAAAAACACCACCAGGCAACTTTATGTCGGATGAGATGGTGGTGTGACCTAATCCAACGAATGAGAGGTGGACACTTGTCAACCAGACAAGTATTTGTCGGATGGTACTCATCTGACACCCTCACAACCCACTTTCTAAGAGGACAAGTTTTCTGTCGGATGATGCTCATTAGGCACCCTCACAGCCCACTTCTAAGCGTGCAAAAAGCATGTCCCATGAGCACCATATGGCAAAAACTTGGCCTCATAGAAATAGGTTGTGAGGCTGCCGGATGAGCACCATCCAACAAACAACTTTCCTGATTGACAAGTGTATATGTATACTCTCTATTGTTAGAATATGGTCACATCACCTTCTCCAGCAAAAAAGTTGCCCAGGAGTGTTTTCTTGGCTATGTGGCACATGTTGATAGGATGAAAATGGAATGAGTGGACAAAAAGTATTGGTCATTTTAGTAACACGCATGGTCAACATGACCATTATAGTGGTTATCCCTATAATAAACGCAAGTTAAAAAGAATGAACGTAACAAAGACGAATCATACTATTTAACTTACATCCTTTACAAGTCGAATTTCAATCCTGAATCATACTATTTAACTTACATCCTTTACCGGCCGAATTTCAATCCCTTGAAAAGCAAACATGTCGTCAAAGGGTATTTGGGCCCTTGGCAAGAACTCAATATTTATATTTTGCTGGCCGCGGTAGCTAGTAAATTCATAGAGATTAGTCATTACCCATGTATCGTCGTTTATGTATGCAATGCATGATGTAGAATAGTGTGTCTCCTCATCGTATTTGTATTCGAATGGTATGTAACAAGGACAATTAAATTGACCAAAATGTACAAAGACAATGTAAATGGTGTATGTGACGTTTGGAGACACAAACTGAGTGTTAACTTCTACTCTGAAGTGATTGCTATAGACGTTCCACAGGTAATGAGGAAATTTGCACCTAACACAATCACAAGTTTGATGTGTCAGATTAAAAATAACATAAGGTACATGTTAAATAAAAAATAATGTATGTTACATCACATGCTAAAAAAATTATTAGAAACCGTTTGTTTAGATTTAAATGAAACAAGGGCATATAGTTTATACGGAGATGTAGATGAAGTGTTAGAAATAAAATTAACAGAAACCACGGTGACAACACATTTTCATTTGTAAAAAAAAGTCAAAGAAGCTTTAAAAGCTTCTACATTCATGATTCGATTACTTGCACATTATTACGACAACTTGATCATGTTGTAAGGGTACGTTTGTACTTTTGTGATCAAAATTTTATGAAGTTACAAGAAAAAAGCAATAAAGAGAAAATGTTGTGGGTGTGACACCTGACACACCATCTTGTTTGCTCAAGAATGAAAGAAAAAAAATCTATGACGAGTTATAAAGTTTAGTGGTATATAAATAAATAAAAATCAGATCGTGAAAAGGATCTAAGTGTAACCACAATTTAATTAATTATCGAGATATATATCAAATGATGGTGTTAAAATGTCTTCTATTTCATTCTATAAACCACCTGTTCAACATCAATATTGTTTTCTCTTGCATCCAAACTTTGCTATTTGTTATTATATATAATATTCAAAGTGCAACTGAATTTCCTTTTTTTTTCACTTTCAAGACATATTTAACTTCTTAGTAACATACATTTATGTGCAATAAAACATTTTGATTAAAAATATTAATCAAAATTTTCACATATATATATATATAGACACAACACAATACAAGCAAAACATAATATGGTGTCTCTAAAATCAATAGATGAGTACATTAACTAACCTTACTATCTTGGTGTTCAATAGAGGTGCTGTGTCTGTGTTCTTGGTTTCAAGTTTGTCTCCTAAGAAACATTTCGTTGCGGATATAACTTTGATAACTTCTCCATTCATGTTTATTGATATCCACTGTTCATCAAACATATATATTAGAATTTAGCATCTTAACATATCTTTTTCCAGTGATGTATTATAACATACATACTCAAAGCTAACCAGAAGTAATAGATACAAAAGACACGGATATTAACATAACCAACAAAACAAGATAAGCCAAATTACACAATAATAAAATTGGAGATGCCAAACTTTCATCCAACTTCAAATTAAATAAATAATCTAAGATAAAAATATTTGTTGCACATAAGAAATTCTACAGCATGGACATATGTAACATTTACATATATATCCCGCTAGTTTTTATATATGTTTCTGTGGCTATTCAAAATAGAATTATTGTGTCTCTTAAACTCGATGAATAATAGAACAAAAGCATGCTAATTATATAGAATTTATTAATTACCGTTTCACCATCATCAACAAAGAAACCTTTTAAGAGAAACATGAGCAATTGACTCCGAGGTCCATATGACAGAGGAGGCACCGCAATGTCTGCAATTCGTGTCAATTCTATAAAATCGACTTTTTTTCCAAGGTTTTCAAGAATATCCTGTAATATAAATGAGTTGATTTTAATATTGGAATTTTATTTACATTTTAAAGTATAGAAGTTAAAATTACTTGTTGTTCGAGGGAAAACTCAAGTTCTATCACGACCTCAGCCATTGTTGGCCGATCTTCAGGAGATCTCTTCACACATCGATAGGCAATGGCTGAAAACGAATTTAGTGAACCTGGGTCCATTTGCTCTTTTAAACCGAGCAAAATAATCTCGTCTAACCTCTTCTCGTCGTAGCATCGCCTCCACCGAGGCACTAAAATGTTAGTGAGCTTACCGTTATTGTACTCAAAGCATAATCTCCCACATAAAACTTCAAACAATACAACTCCAAAAGAGTACACATCAGACTCTTTTGTTAAAAAACCTAACTCCCAATACAACGGATCGCAATACCCAGGTGTGCCAACAACGTTGGAGACAAGATATGATTGTGCTTGGTTAGCAGGGCCGATTTTTGAAAGTCCAAAGTCAGAAACTTTAGCCGTCCATTTCTCATCTAAAAGAATGTTTGCGCTTTTGATGTCTCGATGAAGAACTCTTTGTTGCGTCTCCTTAGGATCATGTAAGAATTGTAGTCCACGTGCAGCACCAACACATATCCTCAAGCGCTGGATCCAAGAGAGATTACTCAGATCACTTAGATATCGATCAAGGCTTCCACGTGATGCATACTCATAGACAAGGATCATTTCATCACCCTCGATACAAAAGTGCATAAGAGAGATTAGATTCTCGTGTTTGTATTTAGAAAGCATCATAATTTCCTTCCAAAACTCAATGTTCCCTTGCCCTAGTCTACGATCTAATTGTTTGAATGCGACCGTGACTTTCCCCTCCGGGAGAGACAGTTCTCCTTTGTACACCCTTCCAAATCCACCACGCCCGATCACCTTGGCACGATCAAAGTTGTTGGTGGCGGATAATATATCTTTCATTTGGATTTTAAGGTGATCAAAGTCTTTCAGGAAGGACATTATATGAATCAAAGAAATCAATATAACTAAAAACACAAAGATGGAAAGAGTGTAAACGAATATTGAATCCGGATTGAAGTGGTACTCTTGTAATGGAAAAAGTCGTCTCTTTAGTCAATTATCAATAAGTCCAGTCATCCACTAGATCAAATATATGTGGCTCAAAAATTTTCTCTTTCCTTCTAAATGAATTTTAGGGAAATAACCAAAACCAAACATATTGATATGTTATATTTTTTGAGAAAGAATCAAATAACAAGAAGATTTTGTATAAAAATAATAATAAATCTCGATCATCTATTTGTTTAAGGTAAAAAGTAAGGGAAATGACGTTCATGTAAAAACTCATTTGTTGATTTTTTTGAACTTTTCATCCATATTCTTTAAACATTAATAACTTTTTCATATGACATTATTTTTTTATAAAATTTGCACCATAAAAACAAGTGTTTCATCCTCTTTAATTTAAGTACCATTGTTATATACTTATTTTAAACTTATAATAATCTAGTACAGTGATATAGTACAAAAGAATCTAGTACAAGAGATAAAGTACAAAAAACTATACATATATATAGGGTGCGGTAAAAATACATATATGTATTTTCGTACTAATCGTAGGATAGAATTTGGTCCGTCCGATCGTTTAAGGAGAGAATCTTTGTGAAAACCCCAAATCGCGATTCTTGAAGCTTGTTTCTTGTTCCCTCATGCTGACCAGGGCTACCACCGAACTTGTTCTTGCAAGAGGGCTGAGTGGTGGTGTCTTGGGGGTGCAAGAGCAGGTGGTTAGAGGCTGAGGTTGGTTGTGGGAGGTGGTGAGATGAGTGGGCCGAATTTTTGGTGTTGGAGTTCTTATCTTTCCTTTATGGCTCAAAGATGATGGATCAATACCCATCTTTTAGTGGTGAGACACAAGGTCCCCATTTATAGCAGTGTGTGTCTTGTTTTTATTTCTTTGATTTGATGAATCATGGGGTGGGTTCAAGGTTTGGGGAAGTGGTAAGGTAGTGGGGTGTTGTCTACAAAGGAGATGGAGGTGTGGGATGGTGGTGGTTGAAACCGAGAGGAAAGAAAGGGGTGGGGGGATAATGGTGATGGTGTGGTTAGTTTGTTGGGTAAAAGAGTTGAAAGTGATAAAGGGTGATGGTTATAATATTATGTGTATGAAGTGTGTGTGTATGCATATGCATATATGCATATCATACGTACATGTATATATGTATGTTTCATAATTTATAGATTATTGGATTAAGTAGTATTGTTGATATACTTGATTTTTTGTAACAAGTATTCTTTCGTGTGGTCGGGTCCATCGGGTTTATTTAACCACTTGGTTCACAATTAATAGTGATAATAAAAGTTAAACACATTGTATGATGATGAGATTTGGTAAAAAATTTACGTAAAATTTCTGAGTGTCACATCATCCCTTTGTTGAAAGAATTTTCGTCCCGAAAATTGATTGATGTTGCTAAGTGTTTTGAGTTGGAAACTTTGAGTTGTGATACAGAATTGTTATAATCAATGGTTAAGCAAGGTTAAAATACACTAGAAACAATTTTTAACACCCAAATTTTAACTCTATTTCATCATTTAAAAACCCTAGATCGAAATCCAATCTTCATATGTCATAAGCAACAATGATGAAAAGAAATGGAGAAACAATCTTCTTTGACTTGTCGTGAATCACTGGTTCTTTGCCCCCTAGATCGCACTCATCGCAGCAGCCCTTTGTGAATACTGAGTTGAGAATTTGCTTTTTTTAACCTTCTATTCGTCGCCCCTTTCTCCTTTAATGGTCCCTTTTGCTTCTTATTTTTGCTTCATGTCACAAATTTAAGTTTCAACATTCTTAATTATTTTTTTTTCATTTTTCAAATCAACCCCTTTAATATTGGAGCTTTTACAAAATAGGCAAATAACTTTTACTTTTACGTATTTTAAAAATACATGTGTTTATTATAAAAAGCTTGAGTTTTTTTTATAAAATCTTAGGATTTCAATAATATTCAAGGTGAGGTGTAAGGTGTTAGCATCTAAAAAAATTTGAGGAGCAGCCGAATTTTCGATCAGGGATATATAGATTATAAAACATAATTTTTTTCTACACTATGCGGGATCAGTTGAGGGGTATCCAGAAAGATCTCTGAATCCTTAATACGTTCGCCCTGGACCCAACATGAAACTATGTCTCAGGTGTGATTTAAATTCAAAACTTCCATATTTTTCTAAAGTCTTGAATACCTCATCGTAACCACTATCAAACTAAATGGAGCCCCGTAATATAAGTTGTTAAAAAGCAAGGGGGGGTTTTATAGGGTGCAGTAGGTGCAACCGTACAGGGCCTGTTTTTTTTAAGGGGCCCAAAATTTTGAAATATTTTTGTATATATGATTATATTCTATATAAAATTATATATTTTTTATAAAACAAAATTATAATAAAATCATATGTAGATAAAAGCCTAAATTTAATGTTTAGTTTTGATCCATTTAAAGACTATTGGATAAAGACCAAAAAAATTGTTAATTACGATCTATAATGTCTCAAGAAAGACTTAATGGATTGACAATGATAACTATTAAGAATGAAATAATAGAGAGATTTGATCAACAACTTTGCTTCAAAGAATGCTCGGAGAGTGTCACGATTCATTTAGTAATGTGAAAAATATCTTTTTGCTACAATATTCTTGTTTTGTAGTGTTTATTAACTTATTTAATTTCAAATTGTTGATTTTTGAAAAAAAATATATTTATAGGGGCCTTTTTTTGGACTCGCACAGGGCACCCGAATCATCGAAGACGGCCCTGTTAAAAAGATTATTTCGTCTTAGAAATATTTTGAGAATCATGTTATATTGGTCATCAAAATCAATTTATAATTATATATTGACTAAGATTTCCGAATCTTAATGAAAGTGGCTCGATTTCAACATGATTAAATTCTTAAATAATATCATAATCTATTTATATATAATATAAGGACCGTATCTAGTGCCAAATCATAACGAAAATGACTTCTCAATATGCATGATTAAATTTATAAATCAGAATGAAATGTAGATGTTTGGTCTGTACACAAAGCTTAAATTTAAATATACATGTACGTACTCGTAACAAAGATCGAATTTCCTACGTACGTAATATAATCTGTAAATTAGAATGAGACGGATACATACTCCCTTCTTATATTGGAAGAATTTATTTAATTAACTTATTTAGAGCATCCATATTTGCTTCGTTCATTTTTATAATTTATTAAAACTTATTGTATTTTCTTTCTTTTATTCAATTAAATAATATTTTCTATACATTTTTCATTACATTTCTCTTTCTTATTCAACTAAATAATACTTTTTATACCTTTATTATTTTCTTTCTTCCTCCTATTCAATTAAATAATACATTTTTATACATTTATCATTACCTTTTTTAATGAATAGTGTTTCTATATATTAAATTAATCCATCAGTTTCTCTATATCTCTAAACTCACTATCACTTTCAACCAACTTCTATAATATAAAAAAACCCACTCACAAAATTAATAAAACCAAATGTGAATGCTCTTACAAAGTAAAAATGCACTAAAATATAAAGAACCTAGCTTCAATTCTTAGGGGCTGTTTGATTTGTCTGACTGAGTATGATCTGACTGAGTCAGAAGTTGACCCAGTTAAAAATTCTGACTGAGTTTGCATCTGACTGAAACTTGGCTGTTTGATTCTGTATCTGACTGACTCTGTTGAATGATAAAAATAACCATAAATTGTGTTTTGTATTCAATAAAAATA
>WOUH02000022.1:7684874-7722222 GCA_009936405.2 Stevia rebaudiana | reverse complement strand
GAGAAAGCAGCAGGGCGTAAAAGCATAAGGAAGGCATCGGTGTAAGCTGCATTGGAATGGCATCAAGAGTTTTTGAAAACTAGTAGTTAGTCGTTTGAATGTATTGTATGTAGTTTGGCATTTAGATTGTAAAACTTAACCTTTGATATTAATGAAAGAAAGTCTTCCGCTGAATATCTCGATTTACCATGTGTTCTTGCGTAAATCCAAACGTGACTAGATCCTGGGAATTTAGGGTGTCACACGTTGAGATCGCGGAGTTCAACACGTTGAAGACTAAATTGAGTTCAATTTCTTTCTCTGTTTCTATCGAGAATTGGAAATGGGTCGGCAACTCCTTCGAGTCTTTCTCTGTGGCGGCCGTGAGAAATCTAATTCGAAGGAAAGAGGACTACAGTTCGAGATATGTGATGGAGTGGTGCAAGTGGGTACCTATCAGATGCAATGTCTTTGGTTGGAGGCCTGAACTAGGCCGAATTCTGACGTGTGATGCTCTTATGAGGCGTGGCGTTGTCATTATCGATTCTCTCTGCCCCCTGTGCAACGAGGCCGAGGAGTCGGCTGAGCACCTCTTCACCGGCTGCAGTTTCTCCGTGTTGGTGTGGGAAAAAATCAGACAATGGTGTAGGATTCATAACTTCTACTTCTTTTCGGTCAGGGATTTGCTGTGTTTTTCTTCTCACTGCCATGCGAGAGGGGACCGCAAGTTGATTGTCCACGGTATTATCATTACTGCTTGCTGGTGCATTTGGATCGCTAGAAATAACAACAAATTCCACGGCAAAAAATCTTCGGTGGAGGACGTTTTTGTGAACATTAGATCGTTGGGTTTCTTATGGCTTAATCATAGATCTAAGCTTAGGGTCGGCAACTGGGCCGATTGGTGTAATTTTGTTAATATGTAATTTTCTTTTCTTGTTGTTTGTTCGCCTAGCCCGGTTTTCGGGTTAGTGGTTTTTTTACAGAAGTTCAAATTTCAAAAAAAAAAAAAAAAAAATTCTATACGTAAATGAGGTGCATTAACCATTATTTTAGAGAAAACCACGGATACCTCTTTCTAACCATATTAGATTTAGTCAATCTTGTAAATTGTTAGTGACAAGTTCCTAGTAAATATAAACTTATAAATTATACATAATAATATACATTTTGAGAAGCGTTAATAGTCGTAACTCCTGATTGGTGCTTTTGTGTGGCTTTCTCACATGTCAAATTGTTGTTGGCTGATTTTCATTAAAAATATACAATTTAATGTTTTACAAACGCATTCAGCACCAAGTACGATCATGGAAAGCTAGTGTGCAATTTAGAAAGCAAAATCAAGTGGGACCCATCATCAATGGAACGACGTAGAGTGATAGAAAGAGGAATGGCTACACAAGACTACTGAAATTACGTGGGATTAATTTGAATAGTTTTATGAATTTCATTTATTAACGTTTGTTAAAATCCGTTTGTTCATATATGTGTTTTTTTTATTTTTTATTTTTTCATTATGTGAGTTTAACTAAGTAAGAGAAATAAATTTGAAATGAAAAAACTTATATCGTTTAAAAATGATGTTATCAGTTCAATTCCTTATACTTTTAATTTGGTGTAATTTATAAATTGAATTAACGTTTGTACTTTTTGTCGTTTAAAAAAAAATTAATTGAAAAAAAAAACAAATGGTTATTATACTTAAATATATTTGAGGCCAAGAGATGGACCTTATAATTTAAAAACAAAGTTAAGAATTAATATATCGACTAGGTGTTTTTCCTACGTGCGTTGCGATGAACTCTCACTAATACTTTATTTTATGATAAGATTTGTGGTTTACCAGTCACGCGTTACGGCGGAAAAAACATGATCTTTAATGCCTACAAGCATATTACAAATGTCACAACGTTTGTCACTTCACGCAAAACCCTAAAACTACTTCATGATTAAAACAAAAAACATGATGCAGTAAAACAAGAAAACACATTATATTGTAAAAACAAACGTTAAGAAACCAAAATACAAATGAAAAATTAAATAATAATAACTAAACAACAAAGACACTGTAAAGTGACAAAATATACATTATTCCCATCAATGAGATTTATAATATATATAGTAATATGAACGGTATAAATAATATCTTTTATCTAAACTTTAATTATTAATATATTTTTCATTTAAATTTAATTAATATTTTGTAATGTTTCATTCTTTTTTAATGATGCGGTATCACCTACTGTTTGTCGAATGCTCTATGATTTTGAATTTCTATTTTGTTAACGTTAATTTTATCGTTGCATGCGCATTTGCAATCACCGTAAGCTTTCGGGAATTACTTTGCATATGGTTTTGCAATGCCGCATGCAACAAGCTAACAAACGTGTTCCCGCCGCGAAGCGCATATCACCACACTAGTTGTATGACATTGATGTAGGGGTACTACAGGTAATTGGCAATTTTTTATTTTGTCTAATTACCGTTATCTGTTACATATGAAATGTATCCTGTTTTCATTGTATTGTTAAATAT
The DNA here is from genome assembly GCA_009936405.2 of Stevia rebaudiana. NCBI lineage: Eukaryota > Viridiplantae > Streptophyta > Magnoliopsida > Asterales > Asteraceae > Stevia > Stevia rebaudiana. The sequence continues at coordinate 7,719,708 of WOUH02000022.1, read as the reverse complement.
AAATGCAAACGTATGTGAAACCATTTGAAATTTTCCATACTTGTATCTTAAGTGTACACATACGTATGTTAAATCATATAACAAAAATGATATTTTTTTACCACAACCAAATTAAGTGTGCACATACGTATATGTTAATTTATATTTACATTCATAATTGTATACATCCAAATTAATAAGATGTAAATTTAGCTTGTGAATGGGTATAATTTGGTGTGAATGGGTACATATAATTTATTTTTAATTTATCAAGTATATTGAGATTTGTGTGTTGGGTATACAAGTACGTATGTGAACCGAAACCAGTTATAAAATGGTTTAAATGAACATTAATCATGTGATACTCTTAGAAAAAATAAATAAATGTTATCTTACTGAAACAACTTTATAATTTAAAATAAATAATAACTTAATGCATTTTTTATTGGTAACAAATAGTTTCAAAGTTTTCTCTATTTTTAGTGGTTTTCCTTTGATCTCCACTCATAGGGTGAGGATCAAATGAAATCTCCATTCTATATATAGGGTGATGAACAAATGAAAAAGTGTAACGACCCATTTTGAGGTAAACGCATGTAAAACGCGTATTCGTTAATTTTAAAAATTTAATTCGTGTATTATGCGCTATGTGTAAATAATAATTTTAATTATTATTTAGAAACTAACATGGTTAGGTTAGTTTGGTGTTATATGTGTGCTTAGACTAGTTAGAACACTAACTAGTAGTAACAGGACTAAAATTGTCAATAGAGGAAACTTGAAAGTTGTGGGTAAAAGATGTTGGTAGGTCACATATTAGAGTTTTGTGGTTTCTTGGATTAGTTAATAGGGTTCTCGAGATTCTATATGGGTTCTTAAGTAGACTACTTAGGGGTTTTTGGGCCGAAGTCCGTCTTGTACTTGAGTAGCATATAAACTTGAAGGCTCGAAGCTATGTCATTAATTAGGTAAATTGTTTTGTCTATTGTCGTGTTCTTCGTTATTCGTGTACCAGTCAGTTCTTAGAAACCGAGTGCACTTGTTAATCAATAGAATGCTTTATTCATCTTGTTCGTGTTCTTCTTGTTATTCTTGCACACAAGTAATATCATTCCGCAAACTTGTTTGTGATTATCAATCGATATCAGTTTTAGATCTTGATAAGGGACTAACAATTGGTATAAGATTAAAAACTCAGTTCCTTTTATCCATGCTAGCTTGAATATTAATGCATGTGTGAAAAACATTGATTGTCGGGATCCCACTCTGCCAGACTAGGATATTATTAACAATCTACATGATTCATTATGGTTCGAGTTCTATGATTGATTCTGAAATTAATGTTACTTCTGTGCATGTGTCTAATGTTTCAATTGAGGTTGAAAAACCTGCAACAACAAAGTATGTTCCACCTAAGCCCAAGGTTGGAACATCTGTATCACCAAAAGTCATGAAAAAGAGCTAATGCAAGCAGCAATTAACCTAGACCAAACCTAGCAAAGTCCTTAGATCACAGAAGTACCACAGTGAAAGACACACTCCATAAATAAAGCGTTAAACGTGTTTTCACTGTGAAACTCCTGGACACATTGCACGAAATTGCATGAATTATGCTCAAGTCCCCTTTAAGCAACAAAAACAGAGAGTTTCAAATTGGAAGCACAAAATTTTAAATCTGGAAAGGTTTTTTGTTCCAAATCGAAACCTTCTAATGGTGACTGGAGAAAACCATAGTCCACACCTAAATGTTTTTGTACAAACAAAATACCAAATTTCAACAACACGAATTCGAATGGCAATAGATTTTGAAACTTAAAGTCGAATTCTAAAACAAATACAAAAACAAACACCGCACCATCAACTCCCAAGTGTGTTAAATCTATCTTAAGACACGATAACAAAGCTGTGCCTGTTGCAACACCCAGAAAATTCAAAATCTGGGTTCCAAAAACTAATTAAACCCTTTACATGTGCAGGAACAACGGTGGAGAAAGATCCTCAAACTTTGGTATGTGGATAGTGGCTGTTCCTGGCATATAACAGGGGACATATCCCAACTACATCCCTTGGAGCATTATAATGGGGGAGATGTGGTTTTTGCTGAAGGTAGTCGGGGACAGATTACTCAGCGAGGAATTGTTAGAAGTGGAGCCTTGACACTTGAAAACGTTAGTTACATTCATGAACTGAAGCATAGTTTGCTCAGTGTTTCTCAGATATGCGATAAAGGATACTCTACGCACTTTACAAACAAAGAGTGTCTTATACTGAAGCCGATGACAAGGGACATCTCCCTGCTACAAAACATGGAGCATTATAATGGGGGAGATGTGGTTTTTGCTAGAGGTAGTCGGTGACAGATTACTCAGCGAGGAATTGTTAGCAGTGGAGCCCTGACACTTGAAAATGTTAGTTACTTTCCTGAACTGAAGCACAGTTTGCTCAGTGTTTCTCAGATATGCGATAAAGGATACTCTACGCACTTTATAAACAAAGAATATCTTATACTGAAGCCGGGCATAAGCATTCCTGAAGACTGGATTCTAGGGAAAGCCAAAAGGAAACAAAATGCATACTTTCTTGATATGACTCAACAGTCATCTGATGAAGCTGTCTGCTTAATGACAAAGGTGTCTAAACAAAATGCAATGTTGTGGCACCGTCATCTGGGTCATGTAAATCTCAAAAACCTGAACTGACTTGCAAAGGGCAACATCATGAAAAATCTACCCATTAAAGATTTCTTGATGATTGAAAAGTCTGTTGCTTGGGCCAAAGGAAAGCTTCATCGAAAGTCTCACAAGTCAAAAGTCTATTATTCGATTGATAAAGTTCTGCAACTGCTACACATGGATCTATTTAGTCCAGTTAATGTGTTAAGCATTAATCACGCTTCCTACTGCTTAGTTATCACTGATGATTATTCACAATTCACTTGGGTTTTCTTCTTATTAGTGAAAAGCAAAACTGCAAAATTGATTGAACAATTCGTTATTTTCATGGAGAATCGGACAAATGAAAAGGTCAAAGGAATCAAATGTGACAATGGGACTGAGGACAAGATTGCTGAACTAAATCTCTTCTGCTCCGACAAGGGGATTGCTAGACAATATAGTGCTGCTCGAACTCCACAACAAAATGGAGTGGCTGAAAGACGCAATCGGACCATAATTGAAGCCTCAAGAATAATGTTGATTGATTCAAACCTAAAGACTTTCTTCTGGGCTGAGGCTGTGAACACCGCCTGTTACGTTCAAAATCGAGCCTTAATTAAAAAATGCCACATGAAAACTCCATATGAGATTGTTTATACACATAAACCATCCGTAGAGCATTTCAAAATCTTTGGATGTCCTTGTACACTATTGCACCTGGACGCAATCCCAAAGTTTGATGCTCGTGCGGATGGCTGTTACTTTGCTGGATACGCTGGTAAAGCAGCATATCGCGTTTATAATAAAATTACCAAACAAATTGTAGAATCTTATGACGTTTGACGGCTCGAAGGGAACGTAACAGATGCACGACTTGGCCCAGATTGGTTATTTGATTATGCAACATGTTTAAATCATTTAACATTCCAACTGCTGCCTCATATAATGATCTTGATCTTTCAGGAATCGTTTCAAACACTGATGATGAGGAGTTCGTTTGCAAGGTGTCCTGGACTGCCGATCCACCTACACAGCAACCAAATGCACAACCATCTTCAAGATCTTCTGTTCCTGATTCTCAAGATAATTCGCCTACAACTACTGAACCATATTACCATGAAAATACAGCCACTGAAGAAGAAGTTGTTGCAGACGTAGATGAACCCATTGCAAATGAAACTAATCTGCCGGATGCAACTACTGTTTCGGATGTTGAGAAAATTATTGGACCATTGGAAGCAGGAGTTCAGACATGCAACACATCTGGAAATATAAACGCCTGCCTATATTCATGTTTCATCTCACAAATAGAAACGAAGAATATTCACATGGCACTTGAAGAACCCAGCTGGGTTGATGCCATGCAAGAGGAGCTGAGTCAGCTTGAGCGATTGAAGATTTAGGAATTTGTTCCCTTGCCTGAGGGGAAGAAGGCTCTTGGTACACGTTGGGTTTTCAGCAACAAATAAGACAATAGCAATGTCATTGTTCAAAACAAAGAACGTCTTGTTGTTCAAGGTTTTAGCCAAATTGAGGGTCTGGATTATAATGAGGTGTATGAACCAATAGCTCGTTTGGAGGCCATTCGTTTATTTCTGGCGTATGCTTCATACATGGGCTTTATAGCATATCAAATGGACGTTAAGACAACATTTATGTACGGGAAAGTTCAAGAAGAAATATATGTTCGTCAACCTCTCGGTTTTGTTGGTATGCTACTTTAACTGCACACTTGTTGGAACATGGCTACCCGTGGGGAACAATTGATCAGACGCTCTTCTAAAACGATTGAATGATGATCTAATTTTAGTTTAGATTTATGTCGATGACATCATTTTCGGCTCAACAAGTGAGAAGCTGTGTAAGGAATTTGAATGTGTGATGAAGAAGAAGTTCAAGATGAGCTCATTGGGTGAAATGACCACGTTTTAGGGTCTACACGTTCGTCAAAATTCTGAGGAATTTTGGTTCATCAAAGCAAATATGTGACTGACATTCTGGTCAAGTTTGAGAGGCAAGATTGTCACTCCGAAGTCACTCCCATGAAAGAAAGACCTTTGCTTACATCAGATGAACATGGTTCAAAAGTTGATCAAACGCATTACCTCTCGATGATTGGATCCGTGATGTATATCTCACAGCAAGCAGACCTGATATCATGTTTGATGTCTGTTAGTGTGCTCGTTATCAGTCAAAGCCTAAGCTCTCGCATTTGATAGCAATCAATCGTATTTTGAGGTATCTCAAGGGCAAGCCCCGTTTCGGTCTATGGTATCCTCGCAACTTGGAGTTCGATCTTTATGCCTTCAGTGATAGTGATTATGGAGGATGTGAGATTGATCGAAAGTCCACTTCTACTGGTTGTCAGTTTCTGGGAGATAGGTTGGTATCATGGCAGTGCAAAAAGCAACAAACAGTTTCCATCTCTACTGCAGAAGCTGAATGTCGCCGCCTCTGCATGTTGTTCTCAAGTCATCTGGATGCAACACCAATTGCTGGATTACGGTTTGAATTTCTATAAAACTTCATTTTTCTGTGATAATGATGCTGCAATTCAGATTCGCAGGAAACCGGTACAACACTCGAAAACTAAGCACATTGACATGAAAGTCCATTTCATCAGAGATTGCTATGACCGTAACCTTATTACCATGGAAAAGATTGCCACACATTTAAATGTGGCTGATCTGTTCACAAAACCCGTTAGCATCTCGACTTTCAATGTGCTTGTGGAATTACTTAAAATGATAACTTTAGAGGATTAAAATGACTAACCCGAAAAAGTCTTAACCTTTTAAAGTTACAAATTTCTTTTAATATATTTTTTCATACCATGAATAAATTTAGGGGGTGAAATAATCAATGAAATTAAGGCTTTAACAACTAGGAAATTATATAAACTTACATGATTAAAAGGTCAGTTCAGAAGTCATGAGGTGCTATTTCTGAATAAAACACACTTGAATATGATATGCTAGTAGGCTCACTTAACTGAATTAACTGATCCATATTGTGCTTAACTTAAATGAAACGTGTGTCATTATATGAAAACATCACTACTTAGAAGAGTGTAGTATCTATTTGACTGTATTAGAAATCCCAATACACGTTTATTATGCACGAGACTCTAAGAGTATGTCGAACATCGAGTGCTTTCTTAGAAAGTAATTTACGTCTGTATAAATACCATGCGATGCCATGAATGTCGCCTCTTTGTTCTGCTTACGTGGAGACCTAAGAAATATGGCAAATGTGAGTACTCGTTACGAAATCTAGATCTAAGACATAAAAGATGCCAATGAGTACAATCATACAGAAGTATGTTAAAAGAGACCCTCTAGAGTCCAAAACCTCAAATGTATATTAAAGCCTTGTATAATTAAAGGAATCTATGATCCATTCTTTCTTTCTCTTCAAATTCTCAGACAGAGAATCAAAGTCAAATGTGTATGAATGTACTATAGGAAGTCTTTGACTTGATAGCATGCACCATAGGTATCTAGGACTTAGTGTAACTCAATGATGGCATGCTTAATGTACCAAAACATGATAAATTGCATAAATTGAACAAGTGAAAAGGTTTTAAGATTGAGTTTAAAAAGATTAAATATTGGCAATCAGTCAATGTATTTTATTAGACTTAGCATTGAAGTGAGTTTTGACTGACTTGATAACGATTTGATCCCTAAATAACTAACTTGAAGAGATTATAACCATGAATGATTAAACAAATTGTTTAATGGTTATGGGTCGGGTCAGTGAGGGTTATAAGGTACAATCAAGATAAGAATAAATGAGGAGAACATCTCTCATAACTAAAAATATCTCACATTGATCAAAGTTGTCTTTTCAAAACTCACAAAATCTTCCGAAACCGAAAAGAGTTCTCGAGTTTTGTGAAGATTCAATCGGTTGTGAGCTTGTTATCGTTATCATCTATCTTTCTGATCTCAATGTAAGGTATGTGCATGTTTACTTTGTGTTTTTGTTCGAATTTTGAAGGAAATACCTGAAATCAGGTTTTGGGGAATTGGTAATAGAGAGTAATCTGTCGAAAATGGGTGAATCGATGATCAAATAAGAGTTTTTAGTCATAAATCATCTAAAAAGGATTGAAGAAACAACTGCGTGTGGAAGTCAGAATCAAGAACTGTGTTTTGAATCAATCTCGAGTTCTTCGGAAGAAGATGAATCGTTCTCGATTCATAACTCGAGATTGATCAATTAACTCGAGATCGGTTGGTCAAAATCGAGATCGATTTGTCAACTTGAGATCACTCAAACGACTCAAGATTTGTTAGACATTTCGAGAATGGAGATAAAGCTCGAAAACATAAGTCGATATCGAGAACGTTCTCGAGTTCTCGACAAACTTTGAAAGAATTTTATTGACTTTTTTTGGTATGTTGTGCAGGTTAAATGGTAGATCAATATTTGCTTGCTTGGAAGGAATTTTGGTTGAGTGCAAAGGTAGACAAGCAGAGAGATAGTAGAAGGGTTTCAATTGCTGCCAAAGTTCAGTACCTGGATGCGGTGATTTCTGATAAGTTGGAGGTGATACATTATGTGTCACTCAATATGGGATACATGAGCTATTATTATCCAACACTACAGAAAGATGTTGCCCCAGAAGATAGTACGGTCTGTGGTGGTTGGGGTGCAGCTGTCAAAACTACACTAGCCGTTAGCGGTGGCTGGGGAGATGATGTCAATACTACTCCTATGCATCAAACAGCTTGAATGATCAGATATTACTCATCACCCGCCTGGATCGTATCACGCTTCAACCCGGACTGTGAACCCGGGGTTTTAAACCTTAACATCCACCGTGTAGGACTCATGATTCCATCCTGCACGATCACGAGTGGTTCCCGCATCACCCCTGAGAGGATCAACTGTATCTGAAGATGAATAGACTGAAGGAGCACCGGAGACACAAAACTAGGGGAGATTGTTTGGTCATATATTAGAGTTTGGTGGTTTCTCGAATTAGTTAATAGAGTTCTCGAGATTCTACATGGGTTCTCGAGTAGACTACTTAGGGGTTTTTGGGCCGAAGGCCATCTTGTACTCTAATAGTATATAAACTCGAATCTATGTCATTAGTTAGGTTAATTGTTTTGTCTATTGTCGTGTTCTTTGTTATTCGTGTACCAGTCGGTTCTTAGAAACCGAGTGCACTTGTTAATCAATAGACTGCTTTATTCATCTTGTTCGTGTTCTTCTTGTTATTCTTGCACACAAGTAATATCACTTCGCAAATTTGCTTATGATTATCAATCGATATCAGTTTTAGATCTTGATATAGGACTAACATGTGTAAAACACATCAAACTTGGTCAAAATCAGGGAATTTGGTCAAGGAGGTATGGTCGATGAGCACGAGGAAGAAAAACTTGGGTTCTTCACAAAAGTTATTCAATTTACCCGTTTAATCCTCAAATTGAAGTTTAAATTTGGTTTCTAACAAGAATCTAACATCATTCTTCTTTAAGAATCACTAGGTATTTGATTATCCTCGAAAATATATGATAAATTTGATGTTCTTGATGATGTTAGATGAATTATAATGAATTAGAAGTGTTGTGCACATCAAATGTTTGTATAAATGCCAAAACAAAAATGGAATTAGATGCTGATTGGAAGTTTAATTCATTGATGCCCTGTCTATGTTAATCTCATATAAAATCATAGAAACATCGTTAGAAAATGTGGCTTATATGCCTGGAAAGCTTGTTGAATGTGATACATTTCATATTTGAATAAGAAAAACTGAAAAGAATTGTAAAGTGGTCAAAATATGCGATTTCAGTAGCAAAGTAGAAAAATTCAGCAAGTTGTTTGTACACTAATAAGTTGCGGACCTGTTTTTACAAAATTTGTATAAAATAAACCGTACCTCCGATTGAGGTGCATATTATATCGTCGGAAAGCTCTCTGAGTATACTGCAATTGTATTTGAATATGTTGACATGAATCAAATGTTAAGAGGGTCGAAATGCAGCTTGAACAACAATTGTTCGGAAATTGCTCCACTTAATAGTAAGGTTTTATAGATTGATTTAAATCAATTGTTTAAATGAAATGTATGATTGATTCTAGTTGATAAATTACATGTAAATGAATAGATTGATGATTTGTGATTGTATGTGATTTGGTAAAAATGATGAATCTGGTAGGAATTCTTCATGTATGTATTAGATACTAAGAATTCGATGTTTGGTTTGTTAAAATGCCAATAAAGTCATTGAAGAAACAGGAAACTAATATATTGATGATAAAAGCTTTCTATTTCACTTAATATGATATCACAATACAATCAATATCCAAATTCTAAGCGTTTTCTATTCTCTGGGAATTCTGTCGACGTACCCCTTTTCTCTCCCTGTGAATTGACTATTTATAGTTCATTTGAATGGAATCCATTGATGATGAAAGCATATCAACAGTTGGAATTCATTGATGAAGAAGGCATATCAATAGTTGGAATTCATTGATGAGGAAGGCATATCAAAGTTGGGTCGGATGTCTTTTGCTCCTTCGTACCGGGTCGGTTTATTTTGAGGTTTACCGGGTGGGTTTTGTCCGTTTTACTTACTATCCTCTATAAAAATCTATCATTTCTAATAAAAGATAACAATCTGTCTCTTATTAAACTACATGACACAGGGCAATTGATTATTAGACAATGTTTTAAATATTATCATAATCTTTTAAACTTTTTATAAATTCTATTTAATAAGTGCACAATTATGAAACATAAAATTCAATTTATTGTCAAACTTTCATTTTAAAAACCCTGATTTCGAGGATTTTAATATTCTAATCTTATAATATACACAATAAATGTAGTACACAGGTCATCATACTATTTATTTTTTCAAACTTTCTTTTAAAAAAATCTGTAAATGTACTTTATTCTTTCTTTTTTATGAATATAAAAAAATTACTTCATTTATATCTCTTTATTTGACCTATGATTGTGTAGTAATGTTAATTTTAATACATCTTCGTGTAGTACACATATCAATAGTCTAGTATTGTTATAAATGCAATAAAATTATATGAAACTAAAACATGAAGTAACACGACATTCTATGAAATGTTTTATTAGTAGAGAAAGAGAAGAGTAAAAAAAGTAATAATATTGATCATGTATTTATAGTAAGACTCAGTGTATTAGGTGAAGCATGTGAGCTTAAGGGAGTTCCAGTTGGGCAGTCACGCCCAAACACCACCTCCCTCCAAGTGATGAAGGTGTGTGTGGTGGTGGAGTGATGGGGGTCATGTTGTGACAACGTAAAATATTATTTTAATTTTTTTTTACCTTTCAAATAATTATAATATACTATCCCACTCTCATACTTTATACTCATCAGTATCATCTCCACTCACTCATTACACCTATTTATGCCTCACACTTAATTGTTTGTGTGCCTACCTTCGTGTCAACCAAACACGCTCTCTCTCATACGTCCATTACACCTAGCTTAATATAATTTTAGATTATAAGTTATAATAACAATAAAATAATAATAATTATGATTATTATTAATATTGTTGTTATTATTATTATTATTAATATTATTATCGTTGTTGTTCGAATAATAAAACAACAAACGATATACACAAATAACTATATTAATTTTTCTTTAAATGTATAGCTTGTATTTTAATTGAGACCACTTTTTTTACTCATACATTTACGACCTTAACATCCAACATATATACGATGCCATCTGATTACATTAAATATTTAAAAATTAAGAATAACATGTGACATGGTTTGAAATGAATTATTACAAGAGAAAGATATTTCTATGTATATATTATTTTAAAAGTAATTAACATAATTGATTAAATTTTTAATAAAAGTATAATTCTTCATATATTTTTTTATTGTATTATATTTTAAGTTTTTGTGTATTTAGTTTAGTTGTTTACTTTTCTTGTATATCTAACAAAAACTAAATGGTAAACAAGTTTAGTTAAGCTCGAGCTAGGCTAAGCAGAGCCTGACCTTGTCTAAACAGGATCCCGCGTCATTTAGTACTTTATAATATTATTATATTATATACTAATACTACACTTGAGTCAAAATTGCACTTCAATATCATATTTTTACCACAAAACAATTGATGAAATAAATTTAAGTTAGTTAATTGATATGTTAATTATGTAAATGAATTTATTTTTAGGAAATTCACCAAAATAACCAAAGTTGACATAATTTCAATCAAAATAATCATTTGGCAAAATTGTTACCCTCTATAATCTATCTGGCATTTCTCCCGGCTATGCCATTTCATTCTAAGGCACCATTCGGCTAAAGTTTAGCATAAGTCAAAGTCAAATGGTTAGTTTGGCTCATGTGTGGTTAACTTGGTTATTTTGGTGATTAATCCTAATTAATTTGCTAACTATGATCCTATCCTATATAATTAACCAAATCATTGATTAACTTACATTTACATGAGGGATCCTTCAATTGTACAGTGTTATTACACCGGTCTTGCTTGATGATTAGTTGGAAGAGGAGGTTGTGGATGATAAAACCCAAGTTAAGACGTAACACCTCACGAGGAACTATTGACTAAAGACACTTTCAGTTTGTTCAAATTATTCTCCCGTGAATCATCGCATGTCTTCCAGATGACTTAGAATTTCATAAATCTATAACAATCATCATAAATTATAGTCCGATTTTCATGTTGAAATAAACACTACATAATATTCAGGGAATCACTATATATCATCCATAAGGAGATGACTTAAAATCAAGAACAACCCCATCATTGAGTCCGTAATTATATTATTTGTAAGAAAAGATATATTAGCATAAAGAAACAAGGAGTCGACCCGATCGATAATTAAAAAAGTTTTTCTTTTGTAATAGCATGAGTTATTTCAACATCAATTTGTTCTCTTTTTGTTCATTATCTCATCATTATTTTAATTTATAGTTTTTTTTTTTGGTGCTCCAATGTCTTGCCTTATTTAACGTGTATTTTGGAAACATATGCAGAACTTTCACACCTTTTTGACTGAAAACAAATATTTTATGCATCTCGTGTCCTTCTTATTTACTTGTTTTTCTCTTCACATGTTCCCAAGATTTAAATACACATACTGATATACAATATGGTTATATCTTACTACCATGTGGCACCATTGGATTCTTAGTTTGGAAGACATTCAACATTTGATAATCTCATGGTTAAGTTTAATTAATTTAATAATACATTCGATAATCTCGTGATTACTTTAAAAACTTAAAACGCAGCACTTGTAAAACACGAACACAATTATCAATTATTCAATCACTGTCATTCATCTCAACCCAAGCTTAATTAGTTTCTGCTCAAAATTTCAGCACCCGCGCTATTGTGATTCGCTATAAATTCTTCTCGGTTTTTAGAGAGTCGCCTTGTGATCGAGTCAGACTTGGTTCTTGCATGGTGGCTTGCTAGCGGTTAGCCAGCTGCTAACTCAGGTTAGCCGGCTTGGTAATCAGCTTGTGACCATGAGTGACTACTACTAGCATAGTGATGTGTAATGTGATGTGTCTTTAGGATGTGATTTTATTTTATAAGATGATAAAAAAATGTCATTTTTTAATTGAAAACAAGGCATAATTAGGTGGACTTTGTATGTCTATGATAATTATTATTGTTGCAATTGTGAATATGTAAGTCTAAACATTAAAACTGATTATTGTGAAACCATATCATGAGTTTTGATTGATTTCTAACTTTTTGTAAGCAATTTTAGCATATGCATGTAGAGATTGATACGTCGATGATGAGATCAAGTAGCATGGTGATTTTCTTGGTGTTTGTCATGTGGGTGTTGGCGGTGATGCCATTGGTTATCAAGGGTACAACTGGTAAAACCATAGTTCCTTCATCATCATCTAGAAGGCCTAGAGTTGTAAATGTTGGAGCATTATTTGCAGTTAATTCAGTTATTGCGCGATCTGCAAAGCCTGCTATTGCAGCTGCCATTGATGATGTCAACTCTAGTCCAACTATTCTTCCAGGAACACGATTAAATCTAATTTCATATGATACCAATTGTAGTGGATTTCTTGCCACCATTGAAGGTACCTTATTAATTATTAAATTAAATATTTAACACAACATGAATAACATATTGATCGACAACAAATTATTTTGTAAAAACCTAAAGAAACACACATTTTAATTAATTGTTTTCTTGTTCATGTAGCTTTGCAATTGATGGAAAAAGATGTGGTGACTATAATAGGTCCCCAATCATCCACTACAGCACACATAATTTTCCATATTGTTAATGAACTTCATGTACCACTTCTTTCATTCGGGGCAACCGACCCTACACTTTCGGGTCATCAATACCCTTACTTTATCCGCACCACACAAAACGACTACTACCAAATGGCTGCAATAACCGACTTTGTTTTAAACTTTGAATGGAAAGAAGTTATTGCTATATATGTTGACAATGATTATGGTAGAAATGGGATTTTGGCCTTAGGTGAGACCCTTGCAAAGAAACGAGCCCGAATTGGTTACAAAGTTGCGGTTGCACCCGGTGCATCTCATAGTGCCATTACGGAACTACTGATTCGAGTCAGCATGATGGAGTCAAGGGTTTATGTGGTCCATGTTAGTCCTGATTCGGGTCTTGACATTTTCACTATGGCTAATAAGCTCGGGATGATGACAAGTGGTTATGTTTGGATTACTACCGATTGGCTTTTGGCGGTTTTGGATTCATTAGAAGTGTTAGATCCTAATATTATGGATGTTATACAAGGGGTTATCGCGTTACGTCAACATACTCCAAATTCTAAGATCAAGAAATCTTTTACAACAAAATGGAAGAGTATTAAAGAGAAACACACAAGTGGTTTTAGCTCATATGCTCTTTATGCTTATGATTCCGTATGGTTACTTGCACATGCACTTGACAAGTTCTTGAAATCAGGAAAAAGTATCACGTTTTCTAATGACACTAAACTCACACGCATGATCACTAACGGAAGTGAGCTTCGGTTTTCGGATCTTAGGATATTTAACGAAGGGAAGCAGCTTCTCCAAACGGTTTTAACCACATCATTCGCGGGTTTGACCGGTGATGTGAAGTTTAACCATGACAAGACGTTGGTGCATCAGGGTTATGACATTGTGAACATAGGTGGAACCGGTTTAAGGACAATTGGATACTGGTCAAACCATTCTGGTCTTTCAACTAGTGTGCCTGATCAATCATTGTATGCACCCCATCCAGACAGTTTTGTCGGTGCTCAACGTCTTTATGGTGTGATTTGGCCCGGTGGAATGAGTAAAAGGCCACGTGGATGGGTTTTTCCAAGCAATGGGAAGCCTTTGAGAGTTGCTGTTCCGTACGGTTTTAGCTACAAACAAGTTGTGACAAAAGACAAATCGGTTAAAGGTGTTAGAGGATATTGTATTGATGTATTTGAAGCTGCTGTGAATTTACTTCCGTACCCCGTCACACCAGAATACATTTTATTCGGTGATGGACAAAGAAACCCGAGTTATAATGATCTTGTGAGAGCTGTTGCTGAAAATGTAAGTAGATTTTTTAACTCTGAGTAAACCCTAGTTTTCGCCCGTGATGTTTGTTGGTATTAACAGCTTCAGTCAACCTCCAACATCTTACGTGTCTAACATTTCATGTCTTAACACAAAATGTTCCTCCTTCTGACTTCCTTCCATAAGAGTATGTTAGTTCCCCCACGTGCCAATGTGTATAAAGATGAAATTGACAAAAATACCCCTCATGTCAAAGGCATGTGTGGGGACTAACAGAATTATGCACGAAAGTCAGGAGGAGGGACACTTTTTTGTTAAGACATGAAAGGTCAGGGGCGTAAGATGTTGAGGGTGGACTAAAACTGCTAACACTAGCAAACAACATGGACAAAAACTACAACTTACTCTTAAACTTTTTAACTGAATCATAAATAAGCACGATGAGAGGAATATTGTTGTTAGATCGGTACAATAAACGTTTATAATTTAATTTTTAGAAACATTAGTATGAGATAATGTCTATGGTATAGAGTACAGTTTAATCTTGATTTGCTTCTATTTTCAGGAGTATGATGCAGCGGTTGGAGATATAACTATCATCACAAATCGAACGAGGATTGCTGATTTTACACAACCTTATTTGGAATCTGGGCTTGTGATAGTTGTTCCTTTAAACAAATCTAAGCCCAAATCATGGGCCTTTCTTAGGCCATTCACCATTGAGTTGTGGCTGGTCAGTGTTGGATTCTTTCTTTTTGTTGGATTTGTTGTTTGGTTTCTTGAGCATCGGTTGAATGAAGAGTTTCGTGGACCGCCAATGCGACAAATAATCACTGTTTTGTGGTATGTATCTCATCTTGTATCATTTTCTTGAACTCTTTTTTAAGAACCATTGTATATGATATATAAGATGGTTTTTGGTTTAAATTTTCAGGTTTAGCTTCTCGACAATGTTCTTTTCACATCGTAAGTATGAAATAAGAGTGAGCCATGATTTTTTTTTCTTTTAACTTTACCTGTTTTAGGCATACAATAGGGACTTTTGGGTGGTTTCGTGAATTAATGATTTTTAGATGGGTAGCAACACTCTTGCGACTTTTGTGCGACTTCGGTTTGTCTTTTCTAGCGGTCACAAAATAGGTTGCAACTTATTAAAAAAAACAATTATTAACAAACACACTAAAAAACCTTACGTATCCTAAAACATCTAAACTTACAAAAAAATGAGTAAACTGCAATAATCTTGAAGAAGAAAATATTGAATTGAGATATTTACATATGTAGGAGAGAAGATTGTGAGCACATTGGGACGGTTCATATTGATCCTCTGGCTATTTGTAGTGTTGATTATTACTTCAAGCTACACAGCCAGCTTGACATCAATCCTCACAGTACAACAACTGACTTCAACCATTGAAGGTTTAGATAGCTTAATTTCAAGTAATGACCCGATTGGAGTTCAAGAGGGGACTTTTTCTCATAATTATTTGATCCAAGAACTCAATATTCCGGAGTCTAGGATCATACCTTTGAAAGATGAAGTGGAGTATGCAAACGCGCTTCATTTAGGTCCAGAACGAGGTGGTGTGGCTGCCATTGTTGATGAACTTCCTTATGTCGAGCTATTTATGCGTTACAGCAAGTGCGAGTTCAGGATCGTTGGACGGGAGTTTACAAAAAGTGGTTGGGGATTTGTAAGTTTCTTTTTCCTACATATTTAAAGTTGATTACATAAATGGTGGCAACAATTTTATTAATTTGGGTACAGAGGTTTGAAAAATAACAAATTTGAGTTTTATGTTTTCATTTTTTAGACTAATTTCAATAACTTTTAGGTTTTAACATCAAAGTTTATTTTAGTAATTTTACTTAAATTGTATATAAAAGTTAACGAAAGTTAGCTTTAACTGCACCACTTAGACCATTGGTGTAATTAGCTCTTAAATTTATTTAGTGGTTAATGCTGAATGTTCTTATCATTAGTAAGTTTAGATCAGTTTAATGTAGTTACAATATCTCTCAATTCTAACATGTTTCAAGAATTCACACCAATCATTAAGTAAAAATCTATTGTGTTTTAACTTTAAATTCAAATATTGGATTGTAGGCATTCCCAAGAGACTCTCCTCTAGTAGTTGATCTATCAACAGCAATTCTTCAACTCTCAGAAAACGGAGACTTACAACGAATCCACGACAAATGGCTTTCAACCATGTTGTGTTCTCAAACCGGCAAACTTGAAGGCAAAAGCCTCGCTTTAAATAACTTTTGGGGCTTATTTCTAGTATGTGGCATTATTTGCTTCATTTCTATCTGCATTTTCTTTTGTAAGATGTTTTGTGAGTACCGTAGGTACAGTCCTAATGAAGATGCAACTCGTGAGATTGAAGAAGCTGACTCACCAACACGAAGCAACAAATGGTTTTTTGGTGCCATAAGTTTCAAAGATATTATTGACTTTTATGATATGAAACATGAAGAGATCAAGCAAAAGCTTAGGCGAAACACATGTCAGGTTAGCAGGGATTCAGAAGCATAAATATTATAAAAAGAGTGAAACTTGCAATCTGATTAGTTTTTAACTCACGATTTGTATTAATTATCAGTCTAGTTCGGTATATACTTTGTCAAAAGTTAATCGCATGATTTTTTAACCAGATGTAATTTTGATATCTCGTGGCAACTCAACATTTTATTTTGCGAATGTTAACGAGTATCTAATGAACACTAATTGCAATGTAACCCTCTCATACGTTCCTGTAGATGATTTTGGATTTAAAGTTGTGTATGTATAATTTGGTTTTCTTAACCACAAATATACATGATTCTCTATAACTTGAAGTGATGTATATATGAGGATCGATGAAGGAAACGCGCTAATTATGTTCAAGTTGATGATAGTGTCATTAGTGTGCGTGCTTTAAATACGTTTTAAAAGTTGTATTGATAAAATACGTAACCACTTGTAGAAATAGAACAAATTTAAAAGTCGGTGAAAAAATGAGAGTGGTCTTAAAAAATATCTCCAAGCCCTTATGCTTGTTCATGCAATGTTTCATCTCCTACTTTCGCTTGTGAGATCGTCCTCTCTGAGATTTAACTTGAGGTTCATGTTAATTCTGTCCTTATGGATCCCAAATAACAGACCGACCCCTTATATATTATATACTTACAATTTTGACCCTATACCTCTAATAATTACAAAGAATTATAAAAGTTTACAAATGAAGATTATAACATATGTAACAGAGGTTAGCACATCATCCTAATGACAAGTTGAACGTGAAATTATTAAACAAATAAAGTTATATTATTACACCAAAATCTCACCTAAATCGAGATGTAAGTTGTACACCATCTCACTTATACTTTGGGGCATACCGGTTGCAATTCTTATTAACCTTAAGATTATTCACTACCAAGTGTGGACTGGTTGCAGATGATCAATGGTCAATCTCATACTTTCATGTATCTAGTTTCCGTTTTTGTATTTTGCGATCAGTTTCTTAAATAATGTTTTAATTGTGTTTAGTTTAACATATGTGTGAAACTCTTCTCACATAATCGCAATGATATAAGAAAACTGTAAAATAACTACTTACATAAGTTTTCTTGTTAACTATTCTGTCACAATCACTTACTATGAAAACACTTCTTTTACCTTACTCTAAACTTTATTAATATCAGTATCAAGTACTAAAATAAGTATCTGGGTCCATAAACCAACCCAATCTGACCTTGAACTGAAACCCTAATCAAACACTATATACTCCAACAACCGAACACATCTTCTGACCTTGTAGCCAAACACCAGATCCCCTTTCCCTTATTCCTGATTAGGGTTACCATTTTCCCAATCGCTCCCTCATTGCAGGTCCACAAACACCACAATTTGTAAGTACTTATATATATCTTATCTCTTGCTTGTTCAATTATTCTTTACAACTTCTCAATTTCTTCGATTCTTCTATCGTGATTATTGGGGGTGAAAATGATCACTTTTTGTGAGTATTCATATTCTGTAATTTCGTATTTTTTACGATCATGCGCTTGTGATTATCCATTGCCGAATCTGCAGCTGAAGCTTTATCTAATCTTTTTACTGAATTTGTTGGATCTGATGCAGAGTATTTGTACGAGCGTCATGGGTAAGCTATTTGTGATTTAGCTGAATATCTAACCGATCTCGGTAGATCTTGCATCAATATGCTATTTCGCTGTATATCTAATTGATCTGGGCCTGCTGGCCAGATCATAAATCATTTTGCTAGTTAGTTACTGAACATCTTGAGATGCGTTGACTCTGTAGCTAATTGATCTTTTAATTTTACGTCAGTGTTATGTGAGTGTCATTCAGGTTCTGATTGTTTTGTTCAATAGTTTTGTCGTTGCTTGAACAATTAAGTGTTTTCGTTATGCATCTGTTTAGTTGCAAATCCAAGTGTTGAATTACTGACTTACTGTTGTCACTGCTTGTAACATGAGATTAACTTTGTAGATCTTGCAAAATATCTTTCCTTTTTTCCACCAATACTTAGTAAAAACTGAAAAGTTTCATTTTTTTAGTCCTAATAAGATTGGTAAATCCAAGAAGGATGTTAAATGAATTTGTTAATGAATCTAATGCAAGAAAGAAAGACTTACACCATCATATTAAAAATATATAGTTTGTTTATGGCTTCAATCTTGTGCAATTTTTCTGACTTGTAATATTTTTTTTTTCTACTTGAAATGACGAGTTTAGTTTTTATTTTTATTTTTTTTTGCAGATACATGGTTTGATTATATTATTAATTGGGACAATGGGTAGTCAAACTCCCAATGGAAATGATCGTTCAAGAACTTATTGGACTCCAACAATGGAGCGTTATTTTGTAGATCTAATGTTGGAACATTTGCAAAAAGGAAATAGAATTGGACACACATTCAACAAACAAGCTTGGAATGATATGCTTGCTGTTTTTAATGCAAAATTCGGATCACAATATGATAAGGATGTATTAAAAAGTCGTTATACAAGTTTGTGGAAGCAATTTAATGATATTAAAAATATACTTGGTCAAGGTGGGTTTTCTTGGGATGAAGATAGAAGTATGGTTGTTGCAGATGATTATATTTGGGATGCTTACATCAAGGTTTGGATTATGTTATGAAAAACTTGAATTTTTTAATAGTATATAACTATATATATATATATTTTGCTTATTATTTTATATTTTTGCAGGTTCATCCGGATGCACGATCATACAAGACAAAATCGGTCCCGAATTTCAGTGATTTATGTTTTATATACGGGTATACAACTGCTGATGGAAGATATAGTCGTTCTAGTCATGATGTAGATATTGATGACGAAGTTCTTGGAGTAAATTTAGGTTTGTTTTTTCAAATCTTTTTTAGACCTTAGTATATATTTTGGATTTTTATTTAAAAGTATATTGGTGGTTGGTCTTTCAATCCATTCACCTTTAAATGTTAAATTAACTAAAAAGTAAAAGATCAGTTGAGTTGAACGATGCAAACAGGTCAAATGTTACACAAAGTGTATTTTAGTATATAAAACTATCTAAACCATATTATTATCAAAGAATAAAAAGTATTTGTTTTTGCAATTCAGGTGATGGAGTAGGAACACCAACTCCTTCAACTACCGATCGTTCAAGGACAGAATGGACATTATCCATGGATCAATTTTTCACTGATTTACTATTAGGTCAAAAAGAAAAAGGCAATAAACTTAATAATAGTATTAATTCATATACCAAAGAATCATGGACCGAGATGCTCAATTCATTCAATGAGAAATACGGGCCCCACCATACCAAAAGGGTATTAAGACATCGATACAAGAAACTTTTTAAGTATTACACTGACATTGCGGTTTTACTTAAACAAGATGGTTTTTCTTTCGATGCAAAACAGCATAAGGTAGTTGCTAATGACGATGTTTGGGATTCTTGCATAAAGGTATTACTTTAGTGATTTGTCATTTTTATCTCATCATTAATTATTTCCCTCCATCTGCTTATATATTTAATATTTTAATGTGGTTATATTTGATTGCAGACGCATCCACAATCGCGTTCTTATAGAGCAAAAACCGTGCCAAATTATAAAGACTTGGAATCGATATTTGGGAGTGCAATTGTTGATAAATCTCAAAGTAATCTCGCGGATGAAGATCTAGGAGTGAAGACTGGTGTGTGAACTTTTTCACGTAGTTTGAACTTCTTTTTTGGTTCTTTATGAAAGAAATAGATTATAATCATCTGAAGTAATTATTTTTGTGAGAAAGTTCTGAATATTATTCTGAACAAAAATAACAGTTAATTATTACATTTATAGTGACCATACATGACAAAATATTATAATTTTTTTGTAGGTAGTGATCGATCGCGGACACATTGGACCCCACCAATGGACTGTTTTTTAATTGATTTATTGATATACGAGATAAATAAAGGAAACAGAAATGGGCAAACATTCATGGCTGAAGCTTGGATTAACATGGTTAAGTCATTTAATGACAAATTTACTTCTAACCATGACAAAGATGTTTTGAAGAATCGTTACAAACATTTGAAGAAACAATATAATGACATTATTACCCTTCTAGGGGAAAAGGGATTTTCTTGGGATGATGAGCGTGAAATGGTGGTAGCTGAAGATCATGTTTGGGATGCTTACATTGAGGTGAGCATCTGTATTGCAATTTACAACTTTACATAAATTGTGTTTTTTTTTTAATATTAATTTTATCTTTACATGCATGCAGGCGCATTCTGATTCAAGACCTTACAGAGTTAAAACTGTACCTAATTATCATAAGCTGTGTACTATATTTGGTCAAAACAGTTCTGAAGGACAATATAATCACTTGACGCTCACTGTTATAGGTATGTAATTTTTTTTTGGTTTTAAGTTTTAAAAAAATCTTTTTGTTTTATATTTTGGTGAACAACTAAATAGCCTTTTTTACATTTTGTTGGGAAAATCTTCTAAGTTACATTCTCAACTAAGGTTCAATGCTTGTTTTAAATTTTGTAGATCAATGTAACGAAAACAGGTTATTTTTTGAAGAAAAACAAGATAGTAACTGGACATCTGCAATGGATGAATGCTTTATTGAACTAATGATGGAGCAGATTAGAGTGAATAAGTTTCCGTATGGTTTTGATGATCAAATTTGGACGTTAATTACGACATCTTTTAACAAAAAATGTAATTTACATTTTGACAATCAGGCTCTACAAGATCGATATTCATACTTCATGAAACAGTTTAATGAAGTTAAATGTCTTGTTAATCAAAAGGGTTTTTGTTGGGATGACAATAGCCATATGGTTGTAGCTAATGATGAGGCATGGGAGGTATTTAGCAAGGTAAAAACACCCGTATTTGATCAATATTTATATTATAATCATATATATATATTTGTGTGTTAAAACAGAATAAAGTTTTCTAATTAGCTAAAAGTATGTGATTGTTAACAGGATCACCCTTCTGCAACTTCATACAAGAGTAAAGTCTTGAGACATTATAAAGATTTTTTTATCATCTTTGGAGGCTTGTGTTCTGAAAACTTAACATCAAATTCAGATGTTCCGATTGGTGGTTATCTTCAAATTCAGCGTAAAGAAATTGAGACAAGTAACAAGAAAAAACGAGTAAAAAAGATGCCATTAGGTTCAGAACGAACTGGAAAATTGCGAAAAAACCAAAGTGATGAGATAAAGGAAGCTTTTACAGATATGGCAAATGTTGTTTCAAAGTTAGTAAATGGGAAAAATGATAGGAAGTATAGTGCAATTGAAAAAGCAGTTGATGCACTCCAAGCTATACCTAACATAGATGATGATCTTTTGTTGGATGGTTGTGATGTTCTTGAAGATGAGAAAAAAGCAAAGACCTTTTTAGCTTTGGATGCTTCGTTACGGAAGAAATGGTTGCTGAGAAAACTTGGCCGCTAGTTTGGGTACATTTTCTTTTACTATTGAATGAAGTTTTGAATGTTTCCATCATGGGTTGAAGTTAGAATTAGGCATGCATATATTTCTTTTGGGGTTTTCATATTTGTATTTTAAAAGAACTGTAGTTTCTTAATTTTCATCTAGTAAAATGTTGGAGCTCTTGATGTTACGATATATGATTCCATGTTCTATCTCCAATGGATTATGAAGGTAATCCAACCCGCTAACAACTTTGATGTATATCCTGAGACATTAGAGTCATGTGAAAATTATGCAAACATTGATCAGTCTTGC
The DNA here is from genome assembly GCA_009936405.2 of Stevia rebaudiana. Taxonomy (NCBI): domain Eukaryota; kingdom Viridiplantae; phylum Streptophyta; class Magnoliopsida; order Asterales; family Asteraceae; genus Stevia; species Stevia rebaudiana. The sequence continues at coordinate 7,697,271 of WOUH02000022.1, read as the reverse complement.
ATAATTTTCACATGGGCTTTAATGACTCTGGATATTCATTAGGATTGTTAGCGGGTTGGATTACACTCATAATCCATTCGATGATGTAACAAGGAGTTTTATATCGTGACAGCTAGAGCTCCAACAACTTATTAGATGAGAACTAGGAAGTTAGAGTTTGGAGATATGTTATCTAATAGTATGGTGGAGCTCTTGATGTTACGATGTATGACTCCGTGTTCTGTCTTCAAGGGATTATGAAGGTAATCCAATCCGCTGACAACTTTGATATATATCCTGAGGCATTAGAGCCATATGAGAATTATGCATACATTAACCTGTCTTGTATAATTTTCACATGAGTTTTAATGACTCTGGATATATTTTGGGATTGTCAGCGGATTGAATTACCCTCATAATCCATTCGAAAATGCAACAAGGAGTTTTATATCGTGACAACAAGAGCTCTAACATTTCATTAGATGAGTAGGAAGTTAGGGTTTAATATAAACCGATAGAATTCATGCTTGTAAACAAGGATTGTATTATTTTTGTAGTCACATAGATGAAACAATTGTTTTCTATGAAGTATGTCTTAGGTGGCTGATTCATTGCGGGTCATATGTTAATATATTATTTTAGAAAGATATGTTTTATTTTTATTGTTTTCTCCAAAAGGGTAGAATATACAACAAATTAAGATTACAGATTATTAAAATATCTAAAATTAAATGCAAGTGAACTACAAAATGAAGATACATTGATTTTTTTTATAATCGTATTGCTCATTAGTTATTAATGTAAATCCTTTGGTTGAATATTTTAATGAGAATGCTAATGTAAAAATGGTCTTGAATACCATTTGACAAAAGAATTATAGTTTCGACTAAATGGTGTTATGAGATTAGCACAAGCCACACATTACAGACTAAAGTTTTGTCATTTGATAAATATGAACTCTGCCATTAAAAGGTACCGAAGGTGAGGGATTTTCTTAACCTATTTAAAAGAAGCCCCAACACGTGCAGCAATCTGAACCGAAGTATCATTGAACATTTATACCCGCACTATGAAACAAATTAGTAAAATGTCATTGTTATATTTCATATTGTCACTTTGATCGTGACGCTGTGCTCTCGTCATTTAGTTCTCTTGGTTTTCCACGTAATCCGCATTTGGCGGAGCTTGGACCTGTTACTTTAAGGGAACAACACTTTTAACACCTAGTGAGTTTGTTACTTGAACCCAACCTCTCACCCTGCAACGGAACATATAAAAGAGGTTAAGCAACACCCATTGTTAAAATGAAACAATACGCCCATTGCCACAACCAACCATTAATCACAGCACATGCACGGTGTGCATAAGGCCGGATGCTTTGAACCGTTTGTTAGGCATTTAGGGGCTGTGAAATATGAAACCGAAAACCTGAATGTTTTTTGATTTTTAGTTCGGTTATTGGATATATTTTTCTTAAATTGATTTATTTGATAAACAATTTAACCGTATGGCTATGTAAGTATGTTTGTAAAGTAGTTGAAATCGTTTGAATTTACAAAACCTAACATGTCATTTAATTTGGTTCAAATTAGTTGAATATTTGATTTGAACTGAAACGGTTCGCAATGAAATTGATTGAATTGCATCAGCCAGACACATGCTGAGTTCAGATTGGTTCGGTTTTATAACATACGCAAATCACTCTTAAGGGCACACGGAGTGCACTCAGGGAACCACTCGGGGAGATGATGTGGCTACCGGGGACGCACGGGAACACCACCCCCCCGGATTCGGGGTGGTGAAAATCGGGTAGTGCTCACCGATCGGGGCCGAAGGGGAAGAGATGGGGGTCGCAGGTCGTTGGAGGTCGCAGATGGGGAAGAGAGAGCAAATCCGGTGGTGGAGGGAGGATTCCTGCGAGTCTGCAACGGTCTCCTTCATCTCCGACGAGTCCCCTTCATCTCCGACGAGTCTCCTTCATCTCCGACGACAGTAGCAGGTGTGGGTTTTCTTGAGCATTTTTGTGGTGGTGGTGGTGGTGGTAGCCGGTGGTGGTGGTTGCATTGGTGGTAGTGATGGTTGGATGATAAGAAATCTTAATTGGGGAAATGTGGGAAAAAATGGGACGGTTGCCAGTGAAATGGGGAAAAGTGACGAAGCTGATGTGGCGATGATTTGGCAGTGGGAAAAAACGGGGAAAACTGGGACCACTCCCTGTGCTCTAAAAACTAAATAACCTTCCAGAGCCACTAAGTACCTCCACTGATTATGAAATTAAGAATTAAGTTTATAACATTATATTTATTTAACTCATAATACACAAGATTCTAACACAATACCTTTTTCTAATAAACAATTCAATTCAAAATAATGCTCCATGACATTCTCACATTTTATTTTCAAAATTTTAAATAATTTTAACTAGATAAATAATATATACTTAAATTACAATTAGGTTTATCATTTATATATTTCTTTTATTATTGGTAATATTATACAATACTAAAAATAATTAAATAACATAAGCATTAAGTTTAAATAGAATACTTCACTGCTTTTTTGTTTTACTCCCTTATTGTTTCATGTATTAGCTTCTTTCTGATCTAAGCGTATTTTGTTAAATGCATCAATATTTTGTTAAATGTATTAATATTTTATTGTTTTATGTCAAACAAAACTTCATTTATGTAAAAAGAATTTCATATCAATTTTTGTAAACATTATAGAATTATATATTTTGTATCATACAATCACGTGCAATACACAACTTTATAACCTAGTATATTTATAAAATTAAATAAAAAACTTATTTATAATTTTAAAATCATATTTTTGGTTTATTTGACAAAGTTCAATGTAAACAACGCTACTCCAAGTTGATGCAATAAAAAAGCAATTGAACATTTCAAAGTCCTTTATCTAGTAACGAAGCGTTACAGTTAGTTATTAAACGAATTTCAAGTAGTCCTTATCCATTTAAAAATAATGATTTGAAGTTTACATTAACTGAACATGATCATGAAGGTAAATTCAACTCCTCTTTTAGTCAAGAAATAACTTAATCAATACGGTATGGGTTTTAAAAATTAGCTAATGCTGGCGTTGAACATTTCAACTCAATACGGTATGAGCATTTAAAATTAGCAAATGCTGACGTTGAACATTACAACAGATATTATGAGTAATCTTGATTTGGGCTATGAACATCAGTCATCATCATCATATATATATATTATATATATACACCATCGATCATCTACATTTTCTTTTAGACCAAACGATCACATATTTGACCCGAGTTCCTCAATAAGGCTAGATAGATTACATGTTATCTTATATATGTATATAGATTATATATACGAACATATAAAATTAGAATATAATTATGTGATATTTCAATGCGTAGTGCATGAAGAAATGAGGATCCTTAATCGAAATTTTCCACTGGTTTATATAAGAAAATAAAAATTACTTAATGCGCTAAAAAGGGCGCTAAAAAGAAATCATTTGCTTCGTCTAGCGTCTACTTTAAAACCTGATTCCATTGAGGCCTTACCTCGCACAAAGAGGCATCAGTATCCAATCAACACAATGCCCCATTTGTGAAGCGGAGGTCGAAAAGGTGGATCAATGGATTCAAGTTTCGACGAGAACTCATGATGTATTCAACCCTTTTTTGCATAATTCAAGTTTCGGTTATGGTTATGGTATGTTCGTTAGTTTGGTTAACTGGGTATTGAGCTCATTTGGTTGCAATTTGTTTTCATAGGTTGTTGGGTGTGTTCTATACTTCTATTTTGTTGTATCAGATTTCATTTTGAGCAAGTTCCTGGCAGTTGGGCTAGTTTTATATTTTAATAAAATTCTTTTTCAGTTACAAAAGAAACTTATTATTTCTTTATTATTTTTCCTCTACTCATAATTATAGGAGAAGAAAGGAATAAAGGATAGAAATGAATCCTTAAATATGATGATTTACTTTAGCTTCTCAATTATCGAGGATGGAAAATAGTGATGAGGAGTGAAATTCGAACATGAAGAAGCATATGTATTTTTTCTATAATTTAATATGAGGATAGGAAATAAGATAGGAATTCTAAGCTACTACTTATTAATTAATATATGTATTTTGAATTTACAAGGACTATTAGTTATAACTCACTATTAATGTGGAAAAAACACACTTATAATTACTCCATGAAAGTGATAATCAAGAAGTCATGATAAAGGTTCATATCATCTTCATGTAATGTTCAAAGTGATTGAACTTTGTTTTGGCTTGCTAGGTTTTACTATCGGACTAAGAAATTCAATGTTAACATAACTAAAGACATAACTACGACCCCTAAGTACATATGTAGCAATGTATTCTTATGTACAAACAATTTTTGGACTCGCATAACATCAAAAGGTACTACATTCCAAAATTAAGAATATCTATACAAAGTCCCTACCATTTACCTTTCCAATCACTACACTCCAACACTTCATAACGTTCTCTACTTGTCATGAATATATAAGCTCACATGTTACCATAGTTGATCAGTGACAATAAACAAAAATAAACAAGAAAGTAAACGTCCAAAGATCAACCACCCATCTTTTTCCCTATTTCTATATAGGGTCTGGGTTAAAAGGTCAAATTAGGTCACATAATAATGGGATGGTTTGGATTACACTTGACATCATCTTCAAAAAATATGTTGATAGGAGGGGCAATATTATTGGTTATCGTTATCGCCATTATGTTAAAGAAATGGGCTGTAGACTCGCAATCACAAGCAAGATGTTTGGCTAGAGCCCAAGGCGATAACAATCAGAAAGACATAGAGTTGTCTACTACCAAGAGTATTAGGACTTATGCACTCGAGGAAATCAAGGTTGCAACTAGAGATTTTCGGATTCGAATTGGTGTTGGTGCGACTTCGCATGTTTATCTGGCCGAGCTTGGTGATGGGCGGTTTGGTGCGGTGAAGAGGGTGATGGAGGAGAGGGGTGGTTGCCAGAAAATGTTTCTTGATGAAGTCTCCATCTTGCTTAGGATTTCTCACCCTAACTTGGTTGCCTTGTTGGGCTTTTGCTTAGACAAAGGTAAATTCCATCTTTTTTTGTTTTATTTCATATATATATATATATATTGTCTTGAACTTGACATTTTGGTATTTTTGAAAATTTTAATGGTTGTAGATTGTGGTATAAATTCTTACTAGATTAAATGACTTGTTTGCCGTTCTAGATATACATACTAGCCTGACCATATTACATTACAATATGTATCATTTTGCAATGTCGGTCATTGCTTACTGTCAATTTGACCATCTCAATTTGAAAATTTTAAAATATTACTTTTACCTCCAATATTACTTTTACCTCCATTGAGTTTATAAGACTATGCGTAGTGGTTAGGGTGAATAGGGGTGGGTTATGATGCGTCAGTGTCACGCAGGATAGAGAAGGAGTGATGGAAAAATGGTGTAATGAGTGAGTGGAGATGAGAGAGATAAGTAAAAAATATGAGACTGAGATGTTATATTATGATTGGTTGAAAATAAAAAAAACAAAAAAAAACACTCTTCTCCTCCCATGCCGTGCTCGAGCCCAAAGCCTCCCCCTCCCACGCCTTCTTCCAGGCCCCTCCATTTCGGTGTTCCTGGGCGTTAACGACTTCTCCCCTTTTCTCCCACGCCCCACTACGGACAGTCTAAAGTTTTTTCTTTTATTTTTTTCAATTGTTTTTTAATAAACTCACCTTTTTTCTTTTGTTTTTTCTAAAGTCTCAAATATTTTTTTAAATGTTACTTTTACTTTTTGACACTATTATATGTCTTTTACTTTAATTAATTTTTCACTTTCCCTTTCTCTTATATAGAGTAATACAAATGCGCGGTTTAACGAGCCACATCGTGTAAAAGTTTTGTTTCTTTTTTATGCGACACATCTCGCGGCTTGATTTCTTTCAAACAATTTTTTGCTTAACCTACCGTAACGCGTATACGTTTTTTATGTGCTAACCACGTTAATATTGCCGATTCAACATGCGTAACGAAGTTTTTAAACCCTCCGCATCTCGCAACTTAATATTTTACAAAAAGTTTATGAGTCTATTAAATATTATTTTCATTAATTTAAGTGTTAAATTTCAATAAAATGCTGCCTTATCATCCCAACATACAACTCTTTTGTTATCACTGACTAATGTGCAAACCTTTGTAAATAATATTATTATGTATCGTATTCAACCAACCAGATATAGAGAGAAAAGAAATATCAAGACATGCTTACTAATTAAAACTTCGACGATGCATATTCCTAGTTTTGTACTCCTCGAATTTTCCTAGGTTATATTCCTAAGGAGCTGTATGCATGTTGTATGTTGTACCACGACAATTCCATTTCGATATCAGATAATAAAAACTAGTTTCTTCAATTTTCGTATAAAATTAAAAAAAAAGTGTGTGTATTATATTAATTACGATTATACTAGTGACGGAAGTTGATATGGAAAACATAGTGATTAGTGACAAATTTCAAACTGAGACGGAATATACAGCTAGTGACCAAATTGTGACAGTTAACATTGCTTTTTGCCAAAACAACTACGTATATTTCTGCTTCCAAATCCCTGGAAACACAACGCCATAATAAAAGTATCCGTGACGAGGTGATTTACGTTTGAGCAAACCGTTTTCAAATTGAAAAAGTCAACCGTCGTTTGTAATAACTAATAAGTCAAACGACCGTTTTGACTCTTTTGATAACGTAAAAAAACCTTAAATAGTAACAACCCTTTTCATGTCATAATGAATTTGTGATCATTATATATTTCAAGATCAAAGTAATATTGAATGTCCTGAATACTTAGCTCAATGGTAAGGGGAGAGTAAAGTGACCAAAAGGTCATGGTTATATCTGGAACAGTTGGTTGACAAGTTTCGACTTCAATCAACTTGGCCCATAAGAAGGGTTGTGACGGTTGTAAGCCGTGGCATCAACTGTTGTTCTAAAAAAGTAATATTGAATATTGAGGCATTTACATAGCATATATCCCTTTCCTAATTTTACATATTTCCCAATTTTAAATACTAATTACATATATCCTCTTACTAAATAATATCAATTACATATTTATTCATTTCATTAAAATTAAATTATTAAAGGACTATTTTACCCATTTGTTTAGTAGGGGATTTATTTACATATTTAAATATATATATTGCACTACTCTAGACATGAATTATCACATGATCGTGGATAATAGTTGTTCCGGAAAATTTTATAGAAATGTAACCAAGTTTTAACTTTGTTCTAATTTAATCATTTATATTTTTTTTATTCTAATTACATCACTCTATGTTATGAGAGTGTTTTAATCCTATATATTTACCTACAAATCAACTTAATGCCATTTGTCATTCAAAATTCTTTTTAATAATGATGTGGATAAATAAATAATAAAATATAATTATAAATTATTAAAGAAATTAATAATTTACTTATAAAGCTGAGATTTTGATTATTTATAAACAAAATTCGATTCAACATTTTTTTTCCGATCAGCTCAAATTTAACATTGCTGCTTTCTCAATAAAATCAAACAAATAAGATTATTAGGTGGTTAACAATTAAAATATTTGTGAACATGAAGCAAAATGGGAAAACTTTGCAACATAGCGGTATAGCCATAGAAGCACAATGGTGTAATTTAATGAATTTAGGATAGGTAATTTGGGTATTTCTTGACAATTGGGGATATATGTAATTAAAGTTTACAGTTGGGAGCACATGTTATTAGAGTGCTTAGAAAGGGTATATCTGTTAATATCTCTTGAATATTAAAATAATACAAATCGAATATTAAAGTAATGATAATGTAGTAACACGTTTAATCACATACTTTCTTTTGTTTTCTAATTTTTATGGTTTAATTTTTTATACTTTGTGTTATAATAGGTGAGCAACTTCTTGTACTAGAATATATTCCAAACAAGAGCCTCTTCGATCGACTACACACCCACAAAGGAAAGTGTTCCGGATGTCTTTCATGGTCTAATCGTTTAAGCATTGCCTTAGACATTGCATACGCCCTTGACTACCTCCACTCAGTAGCCGACCCTCCGGTCATCCACAGAGATGTAAAATCATCTAATATTCTACTCATAAATGATGATCATGCTAAACTTGCAGATTTTGGCCTATGCAAATTAGGGCATGATGCTTACACTGCTCAAACACCAACAATTATTCGCGGATCCTTAGGCTATGTGGATACCAATTACCTCAACACGGGTCTAGTATCACCTAAGAGTGATGTATATAGCTTTGGTGTTTTACTTTTAGAGCTTATTACCGGGATGAAATCATTACAAGGCTCGGTAACCTTAGCTGAGTGGACGAGTGATTGTAGAAAACATCTGGAAGTGGATGTTATGATGAGTTTGTTAGACCCGAAGCTGAATGATCAAGTAAATGTAGAACAACTTAGAGTTCTAGTTCATGTAGCCGACATGGCATTGCAAGAGAACTCAATCGCAAGACCTGATATGGCTGAAATTGTAAATAAGATATCCAGTTGTATGAAATTACCGGAAACCGATCTGCCAGTATGATTTGGTTCATTGATAGTAAGTACATACAATGTTAATTTCTATAGGTGCACATACTTAAATGCATCAAACCTTAATTGTATATAACAATCTCATATATCATAGAAATGATGCAAGGTTCTACTTTTATAATTATTTTGATTTTTTTTTTTTTTTTTTTTTTTTGTCTTTGTTTTCTTTTTCTTCACTTTTTCAAATGAAAAATTTATAATATATAAAAACTAGCAAGACGTTAGCAAATACAAACACCAACTCCATCCATTTAAAGACAACACCTCGCATAAAACCAAAAACCACTGAGACACCATCACAACCAAGACAAACTTTTAACGCATGTGAAGACGTAGAAACCCACCAAATTAGGGTAGGCTTTCACAAATCAAAACTTCATTATACGATCCATGTTAATCCTACTGTGGATGATTTCACCTGCATAACAAGGATCCAACTGGCCTGAAATCCGAGAAGATATTTACAATAGGTTTCTTGAATATGAAATGAGTGTGTTTTGCATGTACTTTTCATGAGGCCATTTTTCCTCACACCACTTGCAACACATCATTTGTTACACATTGAAATCCGCCTCTCGCTTTCGAGGAACTTGTACAACCGAAAACTTACGAATAAATGCTCTTTCCCCTCTTGGTATCTTCGGAAACTGCCTAGTGCAATGTCAAGAGTAATAGTTAATTGTATGGTTTCTTCTTCCTCACGAGTTGTATCCACCAACACTATTTTCAGATTCCTTTTTTCCTTTAAAAAAGTTGTCTGCTTCTTCTCGATACTCGCTGATCAAAAATCAAAACTTGATGTTTCTCTTGATCGTAATACCAGTAACAAAGATCTAGACATGATGCTGCTCAAACATGGTCATGGGATATTTGTGCACGGTAGCAGATAGCTTCACCCCCAAACAGAAACAATCCCGATGTATACCAACCAATCTCTCCCGTTACTTCGTGCTGCCTTTGTACATGTTATCAAGATCCTAGCCGGCTCTGATACCAACTGACGCACAAGTATAATCAGTAGAGTACGAACCAGGAAGCAGGAAGAAAAGTTATGATTTTTTTTTATCAACTAAATAAAGACTCATTACTCATACTCATACTCAAGCTCAAAATCTTTAAACTTGCAATAATTCATATAAACAACAATTATCTCTAGCTGGATAATTGATCCAGTCATTCCAACATTCCAACAGAGGTCCAACATTAGATGTACTGAACCTAACTAATTGACTCAATAAGATGAGGTGAAGACCATTGGCTTCCATTTTACCGATTAAATATCATGTTTCTTTTGAGTTAGTACTGGTATTTATTTAACGATGTTTATTAATCTTCTGTATCTAACTTTGTAAAGAGTATTCACGACTCATCCCTATCCCCTTATTTAAACCAAAACAAGCTAAATATGTACTCAATATCATATGTACTTTTTTTTATTGTTTTTTAAAGTGGTTTTAGGTCAAAAAGAGAAAAAAAATATAAAAATTAAATTAAACAAAAACAAACAAACAAACAAAGATACTCGGTATAGTCTCACTAAATCAGTAGAGTCGGTGAGGATAAAGGTGGACCTCACCCTTATTTCAGTATTATAAAGAGACTGCTCCAGAGAGACACTCGACTCAATTAAACAAGTATTATCTAATTAAATGAAGAGATACGAATGAGGAATGGGCAGTGAGTGTTTTTTGAAAGAGAAACAAATTTTATTGGTAAATGTGATTTTTGGTTAAATTATGAATATAGTTTGCTACATAACTTGCCACTAGACTTGTTCTATATATTGTGGAGTATATTGTCATCCAAATGTGTAATGGGACATGACTTGTCGATTCGACAAAGGGTAGGAGGTTATAAATTATTCTAATTGATTTTGTTGGTACTAACATGTCGCCTTCCAGTATCAATGTTTGATTATAAAATAAGATTTAATGTTGTATAAACATACGTGTTTAAAAATAGATCGAGGGACACTTAAATTAATTTCTTCCCACATGTGATCTAAGAACCAAAAATACTATATTGAAAACTATTTTAGAATGAAAACTTTGTTGGATTTGTGTGAAAAAAATATAAAGAAATAAAACAAAAAAAAAATCAAAGTTAGGAATGAATTCAATTTGAAGTTTCAACTTTGAATTCAATGTGGATGTTTCAAGTCTGAATTCTTTCAATTGGGCAAATTGAAGTTTCAACTTTAAATATAATTTGGGTATTTCAAGTTTGAATTCTTTCATTTGGGTGTTATAACATCTTACGAGTAAAATTTTGAATGATATTTCAACCTTGAGTACACCATTACAAAGGTATGCCATTGTTGCTAGAAACACTTTACCACTCCACAAACTATCTAAGTTTTTTCGGACAGCACTCACTGCTCTAACTTTATACTTTAGAAGATAGACGAGTTTCATCTGAGTTCTCAAAATCTATTTTGAAAGGACTTTGTTAAACAAAACTCACCAGCCAAACTTGTTTTCGGTTCCACAATTTTTCATTTTCATTGTAACTTGTAGTTTCAATTATGTTTCATCTAATATTCTGGATTATATTTCGATTACTTGATTAATAAAATTGTTTATTTTAATTTTGTGAAGCGTTATCCTACAATAAACCATTTAATCCATCTGTAATTAATACATAACAATCTCATCACACATCCTCTCTCTCTCTTTTACTTTTTCACGTTTTCGCTCACTATATCCAAGTGCCACTACGTACAATACTCATAATCGTCAAATTCAAGACCTCAAATCTTTAAACAAATACTTTAATTTATAGTCAATAGAACGTATTTTTAGAGTTAATATATGCTACGAACTTCTAGTCGAATATGAATTTTGATTGCTTGATTAAGGTTATATCATTAACCAAGATTGTTTAAAGTAATACACTTACAATACAACCTCTACCCATTAATTAAATTTGGGGCAATTACATATATTCTCTCACAAACTCCATAAATTAGATATATACCCAATATAAAATATTATTTATATATATCCTTTTACTTTGTAATAAAAATATTAAATATATCATTTTGAGGAGAATATATGTAATTAAAGTTTTGTGTTATAACATCAATTAGATATATATGTAATTTAAATTTTGAGTTGGGTATATATGTAATTATGTTTAAGAATATATGTATATATTTAATACACATATAGATAGAGGAAAAAAATATAGTGAAAAAAACTTATTTCATGATTAAAAGATAGAAATGTCATTTATAAATAACTTATGCGTGTAATATCTCTTTAAAGTAACTCTAAGGACTTATACTATTGAAGTATTGATTCCAACTTTATAGCTATATATGTTTATATTTTATACACATATAGATAGAGGAAAAAAATATAGTGACATAAAAGCTTATTTGGGGTACACGTGTGTTGATTACTTTTATGTTCTTTCGTTAAATAATCTAGATTGCTTCTTTTTAATTATGTATTTCTTTTAAAAACATTACTTTTAAGAAAAAAAAGTAGCGAGTGCAAGGGAACACGTTACACGTACATTCTCGGTCATGTGAAATTATTGTTAAATAAACTTAATGAATTAATTACATTTATAAAATGACATTCCAATTTAATACAGTAAGAAAAATCATACTTTGAGGTAGATATGGAATATACATACCATTAGAGGTGTCGTTCGGGTCGGTTTAGTCGGGTTTCGGGTTCGTCGGGTCGTTTAATCGGGTTTTGAATATATAAAATAGAAACGTTTACCGAACCAATTAAAGTTCGGTTTAATCGGTAATCGGGTTGCGGTAATCGGTTTTATTCGGGTCGGTATAAT
>WOUH02000022.1:7674682-7684774 GCA_009936405.2 Stevia rebaudiana | reverse complement strand
GATGAATTTTGATATAAAATGGGTAATTTTTGGAGTTAAAATGAATTAGATATGATTATTTAAAGTTTTAATCAATTGAAGTGATTAAATGAAAAATAATAATAAAATCAGGCCAAAAATGGCCAGAACCGGGGCCAAAGGGTTTCGAACCCGGGTTCTGCGTGTGGGGGTCGTGTGCTCTAACCAGTGGGCTAATCGTGACATACTTGAAATAATCTCGCATTTTAATTGTTTTAAACATTAACTGCGTATAAACTCAGATATCTAAACAAGCCCTAGAAATCTAATCCCGATTCAATCGAACGAATTTCTGATCCAAAGCTTCTAATAACTTAGGGTTTTTGATCAGTGCAAGAAAAGAAGTCGGATGATGGTCTTACCTTGAGTTTTGGTGAAGAAAAATGGTGGTTTCGGATCTCCGGTGAAGTTCCGGTCATGGGTTCGATCGGAGACGACGAACAGCAGTCGGGACACGCTCAAATTCGTATTTTCTTGTGTCTTAGTATGCGAAAAGCAAAACTAAAAAGAATGCCACTTGATTTTATACTCGTGACGGTGTTAATCATCGGTTTCAAGAACGTGGATGAAGGTTTTTAATTCGAATTAATTAGGGTGCATTTATGCATGATTAATAGATTATTAGCTCCTAATGAATGTTCCAACGGATTTGTGAGTTGAAACTGATCAACGTACACCGGTTCCAGATCGTGGGAAGCATTTAACTCGTCGAGACCCATTTCTGAATTTTGGGTCGGGTTTTGGTCGAGAGTGATGAGATCCACGGTTTCTTGGATCTGTTTCGTGGGTTTGGGTTTCAGATATGGCAGAAATGGTCCCTGCTTGTTTTGGTATTCCTAATTTGGACACCATGTCCCTAATAAACCACTTTTATGTTTGTTTCCTTCCATTTTGGCCACCAAATGTATGTGTTGGGTTAAACAATTCTTATTTTGTATGAAAGTTTATATTTTTTATAAACTTTTTATAATAAAAGGTTATAAATGCTTAACTTGTATTAGTTATTGATTATATATTTTAATTAATTAATTGTTACTTAAATTTTATCAATTAAGACGTATGTATATATACTAGATTAATAATACACATACGTATATGGTTTAGAATGTAATGTATTATGATAAATTTCACGTAATCGTTACATTAAAAGAACAACGATAAATTACATCTCGGAAATTATAACCGGAAAATCGTAAATGTTACACTCTAGACATAAATAAAACAAGCTTAATAAACTTGACGAAACCGACCCTTGAATTGTTCTTCTTCATGCTTTTCTTCCTCCTCTTTAATTGACTATAACATACTTGCTTCACCGGCTTATCAAACTTAGCATAAGTTCTTTCCATATTCAGTTTTAAAGTTGAATTGCAATTTTCTTTCTTAGCTCGCTTCTTTTCATCAACTTGTTCTTGATCAAGTCTTCCAAATAAATTCTTTGGAATCATTCCAAATTGAATCAAACTTTCATCCACTTTCAAATTTGGTTTGTTGTCATGAATTTCAACTGTTAGACTTTCTTTGTTTTCAACTTCAATGTAGTTTGGATTACAATATACCTGAAGCTTAATGTTGTACATCCTATTCAAATTTCTTTGAACCTTCATCAACAACCTTCCCTTTTTATCATAAAGCCTCAAAATCCCATTGTCAATTCCAATCTTGCATCCTTGCTCATCAAATTTCCCTAAGATAAAAAGATTGGTTTTTAACTTAGGCAAGAAGAAAACATCACAAATTTTTTTTTTTCAGCATCCTTAGTTACCAAAGTTACATTGCCTATTCCTTTGATGTCGACCATGGATCCTTCACTAAATTTCACTTGACTGAAACTCGTTCATCCAAGGTAGTGAAGAATTCTTTCTTTCCACAAATTTAGTTACTTGCACCATTATCTAAGTACCACGTCCCTTCTTCTTTTCCATCCATTCAAGGAATAACCCTTTCTTCATTCAAAATAACTTTCTCAATCGAACAAGATGCCATAAACAAAGCAACATGTTCAACTTCATCTTCTTTCTTTACCAAGTTTAGTTCTTTCATTCGTTTGGTAGGTGCTTTACACTCGGTCTAATAGTGTCCAATTTTATCACAATTGTAACACCTCAAACTCTTCCATTTGTCTTGCCGCTCTTCTTGATTCTTTCTCCTTTGGTCTTGACCATTTTCAACTTGATCATTCTCACGTTCATTATTCCATCTTGTATCACTTTTTCCTCTTCCATTCTATCTTCCACAACCTCTACCGCGTCCTTGGTAGTTTTTACTTTTCTTTTTTCAGTTTGGGTAAACAAGAGTTGATTTTTAGATGAACTTTCATGCATAGTTTTGAACTTGTTTCTTTCTTCATACGTTTTTAATCTTCCAACCACATCCTCAAACGCCATGTTATCAATCTACAAACTGCTCCACCAAGGAAGCTATAGGCAAATATCTATCGGGTACATAATTTAAGATTTTCCTTACCAAAACTTCTTCTTTAAGTGTTGATCCCAAACTTTTGTACTTTGACCGTATTCCACCAATTTTGCAGCAAATGCATCAATACCTTCCGTTTCTAACATATTCATTCCATCTAACTCGCTTCTCAACATCTGAATACAAGCCTTTTGAGTTCTTTCTGCACCAAGATAACGAACTCTAAGTGCTTCTCATACGTCACTCGGTTCCGCGTACTTTGACATCTGAAGCATCACATCTTCAGGTAGAGATTGGAAAATGATACCAAGAGCCAAATACTTCTATCTATCTTCCATTCTTTTCCCTTTTTCTAAATCAATCGCATCCTGCAAACCATTCACACCCAGCACGATCATCATCATAACCGACCAAGCTGCGTAGTTAGTCGATGTCAGTTTTGGCGCTTGTAAAGTTAAACCACTCATCGATTCCTTTACCACTCCTGTGTTCTCGTTCTTATCACTCGCTATAGAATCTTTTCTTTTTCTGACCACGAACATGAAAGAACCCGAACAGGTCTAGACGAAAAAAGTTTCACGAAACAAAATTTTGACCAGACAGGAACGTGCACCTTGGAATACTGAACAAACCCCGAAAAAATGACCTCTAACGAGCAGTTCACGCGCCTTCACGCGCTAGACAAAGCAAAAGAGTGATGCTGATGCGCACGTCTTTAGGCGGCGTGTGGGGGCGCATGGGATGGTGGTGGAACAGCGAATTTTGGAGGTCGACAAGGCGCACATAGCCGGACCTAGTGGTGGTGGCGGTTTGTTGAAAAAGTCTCCCAAAAAAAGATTCACGATTTGACTTAGTTTCTTTCTAAACCGATTTCTACGCTTCTTTCTCTAACGATCTTGATCTTCCAAGAGCAACACCTGCTCTTATACCAATTGTTAGCCCAGTTATAAACGAACAATTCTCACAAACACACGAACACAGGATTTGTGAGACAACCCGACTCTTTCTTTACTATTCAATAATCAAACGAGTTATAATGAAAATAACTAAAAAACTACTAATGTATGATCCCTATTTATAAAGTTTACTAACCTTGCTAAACAAGTTAAAATCTATTTTTAAAATAAAACAAAATATCTCTAGACATAAATAAAACAAACTTAAATAAACTTGATGAACCGACCTTAAACTTTGACACGCTTTATAATTCAAGATTAAATTCATCATTCACCCACTTAATCTTGAATTATCCATGTTACTCTCACGTTAGAGTTGAAAGATTCAGTCTTAAGGAAGGTTATAACATGTATTGGGTTCATATGTAATTTAAGTTTTGAGTTAGGTATATATTTAATTATCTTTTAAAATAAGAGGGAATATGTAATTATTTTTTTATAAACGATGAAACTGAAAATGTTGTTTCTTCGCAATATATAAAAAGTTACAATGGAGACATAACACAACCGTAAAGGTTTTTTTTTATTGAACCAAAGAGATTCCATTGGCATGACTTTTCAAGGAAACAATGAAGTTCATTATTCTCGTCGTCATTCCTTGAATTTCAAAATGCAACTTAAGTCATCTAACTTTGAAACAGAATCCAATTCATGATTCAATGTTACATAACTAGTCCTTCAGAATAAACAACCAGTCCCTTTGTTCTTTAAGTTAATTACATAACTAGTCCTTAGACATGAAAAGTCTAAAATGCCCCTTATTTAACGGAAAAAATTAACGGAGGTTAGTGGTTTGGAGCTAACGGGGACAGATCGTAAACCTCGGGGAGGAAAAAACTGATTTTGAAACTTTTGAAGCAAAATGGTTATTTGAATCAAACCACAGGAAGCAAAAACGAAGTTTACTCTAATAATTATTATTTTTTTGGCTTTCTTAATATGCGGACACACTTTTATTACCTTTGGACCTGCAAAATTAAAAGAACAAAATTGCGAGTTGAATATATATACTTGGATTTTCTCAACTAAAAATAACTAAAAGTTTGTATACATCATATTATATAAAGCCACAAGTTTCAAATACCTTTTATGCAAACCAACTTATGTTGTGGTTAAGGTACGTGGCACGAAAATAGGCATAACATGCTAAAAAGACGATGTGAACAATACATGAAGACGTAACACTAAGCCTCCTATCATAAGACTATATATATATTAATTGTCATTCATGTCATCTTTAGTAGGTCCGTCGACCGGCTTGAAAAAAGAGATATCTAAACCCTCCCGGCCTAGTCGTTGCTCTCGGCCGCATCTTTTTTAACTGTTTTGATATATCTTACAAATTTATGCCCCGTTAGAGGTGCACGCATATAATGTATATATGTGTGAACTCTCGAGGAGCAAAAGTAAAATTACACTAGTTTTAATGTTATTTTACTTATTTTCGTGAAAATAACGTTAAAAGCATTGGGATGACGGTTAATCGGGCATCATGAGCCGGCGGTCTCTTTTGGAGCAGCCTCTCTATTCCTACTGGGTAGGGGGTAAGGCTTGTCTTCATCTTACCATTCTCAGACCCTACTTTTAGGTGTGATATACTGAGTACGATGATGATGACTAGGATATGTCTTACAAATCAGTGGTGGGTAAAATGTTATTTTAGTAACATTATTATCTATAAAAATCTAACCTTAAATATAAATTAAATAAAATAAAAAAAACATATCAAATGTTGCAACCTTTTATGAACAGGCCGAAAGGAACTTCATTAAAAACCGAGTTAATTCTTTCAAAAATTTATTTAATAAAACAATACAACTTGAAAGATTAATAATACATATGAATAACATTTGGTGAATTATTTCCAACGAGAATCTTCATGGGTAAGAACTTGTGGTAACTGGTAACTGGTAAGTGGTAACACCATCTTTGGAGAAGCATGCTACGTTTACATACCTGCATATTTTCTTTCAAGTATTTTCCAAGTATCATCTTAATTTAGCTTACATACATGTGGAGATCATATTTAAATGGAGTGAATTACACAACAATATGAATTACTTTGAAATAAATGACTTTATATTTGGGCTTGCATCCTTCTCTACTTTAGTTATGATGTCACCATCCTTGATATAGTTAGACACCTCCATTTTTTGACCATTCTAGCTTGTCTAGGTATTAATATTCATTGACATGCAAAATATTCTTATCGTGTCCAAGATTCCTTCAGTACTAATTAATGGTATTTGGTCCTAATTACAAGAGGTTGCATATAGGAGAATAATTTATAATAAAACAACAAGAATTAACACAATGTAATAAATCGATTGGTTATTTAACTTAAACCAACTAATTGCTGAGCCAAGCATGCCTACTATAACCAGATGTTTAAAGCCAAATCGTTCCAACCAAGTGTTCTGAGTTTTGTATAGCCTTGGATATCTTTGGAAATCGAGTATAATTACTATTGGAGGCGGGTTTAAAAAATGTTATATTTGAGGCGGTTCTTTCACCCGTCATATAAAATGCATAATATGAAAAAAACATTTTTTGAGGCGACATTTTCTAAGGCGGTTAAAATGGATTTAACCGCCTTAAAAAACGAATTTGTACTAGTGAACCTTAGATAGTTTTGGAAAATATAATAGTCCTAACTGAGCATTCACTACTCACCTCTTAACTCTTGTTAATGCATATTATAAATTTTCATTTGGTCTCAAATAAATCTAATTACACTAAAATGATCATAGTAACACTAAAATCGCTAATAATCTCTGACGAAGATTACTCAGTTTCGGCTAGTCCAAGATATGACCACCTTTAACCACCGATTATCTATTTTCCTACGACTGATATGCAGCCAAAA
This sequence comes from Stevia rebaudiana, assembly GCA_009936405.2. NCBI lineage: Eukaryota > Viridiplantae > Streptophyta > Magnoliopsida > Asterales > Asteraceae > Stevia > Stevia rebaudiana. Next base: position 7,678,516 of record WOUH02000022.1, on the reverse strand, counting down.
TGAAGCAGTCACAAGATTTGAGACCAATTTGCCACTGAATTCGATTCTAATTATTTTTTTTGAATTAATTTTGGTTTCTTCTTGTAAATGATTTTTATATAATCCGGAATGATAATGACGTCCTCCAATCCGGTATTATAATTTTTTCTTGTAAACTGAGTATAACTTGTATTATAACATTCTCCTGTCTTATCCCTGTATTTTAATTATATGATAGAGCGTCCTCCAATACGGATTTTTGAAATTTTCGAATAGTGAATTTTAATATCCAAATCAGTAACCATATTTGAAGTTTCGGAATATCAAAATATTCGGATTCGGATATCCAAATGGGTATCTGAAATCTAAAAAATATTTAGAGTAAACTGCACTTTACGTCCCTGAGTTTGGTCAAAATAACACTTTACATACAAAAATCAAACGATTAACACTTTACGTCACCTGATATGTAATTTCTTAACAGTTTACATCCCTCGCACAAACTACGTCAAAGAGTTCACTAAACAATTAGAAGAGAGTTACACAAAAGGGATACTAGGGCATTTGCCCGGCCTAAATATTTATATACTAATTCGTGATACCTTATAAAAATTAACTAGCCAACTAAAAAATGTCGCTTTTTATATCAACTTCGAATACGAAACACAGCTAAACTCGACGCGAACCTAAATAAGTGTTAACTCGATCAACCGAACCCGATCTAGTTATCCCAACCCCAAGTTTTTAAATGATATGATAAATGAATAAATTATTAAAGATTCGTGTTACAGAATAACGTGATTATCGCATATTATAAAAAAGTGCAAATTTTTTTTTCGGTTTTGTTTAGTACTCTAACTTACTCGGTACTTGGCATACGCATAAATTCATTCGAATATTAACTGCCGACTTTTTCTAGGCTTTTACTAGAATTTTAAGTAACGACATTTGGGTGAGGGAAGTAAAATGTTAAAGAATTTCTTCCAGATGACATAAACTGTTAAAAGTTTGATTTTTGTACGTAAAGTGTTATTTTGACCAAAACATCAAGGACGTAAACTGCACTTTACTCAAATATATATTATTTGATGATTATAAAATTTAATTATTTTGGATATTCAAAATATCTGAAAAAGTCTCAAATATCTGGAAAATATTTGAAATATCCGAATACGAAATTTCAGATATCGGAATTTCTGATAATTCAAATTTGGATCCAGATTTTTTTTTAACTCCTAAATTACATACTCAATCAGTATACGACTGCTAACGAGGTGAGTAAACCACACGTACACTTTGCATAGATCGATATGAATTGGATAATCAGGAAAGATATGACCACTTTAAATATCAAAGTAGTGCTTCATGCACCACAGTTTATGTACGTTTTCTCCGCATGTATTAAATATATATCGCACTTATAATAAAAAAAATTCCACAATAGCATATATATTTAATCTAGGAATCACATTTCAACACTTTGCAACATACAATGCAATGCATGCAAAGTTCCATTTGGCTTGTTATGTATTTTAATGCTTGAATTTAAAATTGTAACGAGCTCCAATCTTTCAGTGGGTGCAAGATGGTGACTTCAGATTGCACCGGCGGCATTATATATACTGACAATGTTTAAAGAAAAGTAGAGATTTCAAAGGTTTATTTTGGTTTTATAAAAAAGTAAAATTTGGATAATATATCCAAATTATTTTTTGATGTTGAATCGTGAATCTGCATGGTTGACGTCATGAATTCAAGAAGCTGACATGCAACCCTCGTTCAAATCCACGATGATGTTGTTATATCATTTAACAAATAATGTTAAAATGATGGATGAGAGACCAAATATGCCAAACTTTCAAACCTGAAGTCTAGAGACCAAAACAGAGTCAATCTTACAAAATGGAGAACAATACAGAACCATAGTGAAGATCAAACAAAATCAAATATATATGTATGTAAGATTATCACGACAGAGTTGTAGCATAAGTCGTTTAGATTCAAGACGTTTTATAAGCTTATAAATTATTAAATAGCAGATGATCAAGGCTTGCTAGTAGTCATGAAACAAAGTTAACATATTGTTAGCTAGGAGTAGAAAGCGATGAGGATCCTACGAAATACTCAAAACATAACTCTAGATTGTGTTAAAAGGTATATGTAATTGTTATGACATGTTCACCGAGACACCGGATAAAGCTACTCTGTTTATTGATTGCTGTTAACTAACAAGATATTTATGAAACAAAATATAATTATTTCGTGAGGGATTGTCATTATAAATGTTAAATGTTAAACTTAGAACTCACCAACGAAAATTTACACGTTTTAGCGTGAGTTTTCAAGAGGTTTATAACCTCTAGTAGCAAGAAAACAAATCAATGGAATAGAAGCATCAACTAGCTACTTGGCAACCAAGGGATATTTATCCCAATAGTACCTTGGATACTTTTCAAATGAGAGGTCACAGGTTGGAGTCTCACCCAGAGCATAAAGCTTTATGGGTGAGCGCCAAGGGGTTTTCCCACAAAGTGGGTTTCCTCCTGAATTGGTGGGGCGGCGTCGCCACGCTAGTGATTCACTCTGGGTGGAAGACGTTCGTCATAATGACGCCGGATGGCTACGCTATTCGTGTTCAAAAAAAAAATAACTAGCTACTCGGCAAAAAAAATAACTTTTTAATCCTAAATTTCTTTAGCTAGGTTAAGATATATTTCCACATTTCTTTGTACGATTGTCTTAAACATCATTTGTCTTAAGTTTTTATGTCGCGCCTTGTGAATTTGCAATTGTAGCCGAAACGAATAATCTATTAGTGCTCAAAGTGGTTGCAGTGACGGAGCTTGAGTGAGATTTCATGGGTTGCCAAGATCATATATATAGAATTTTAAGGGATTTTATGGGTTGCCGGTCTATATATATAAAAAAAATTTCAGTCGAAATCACAAAATTTACACTACATGCGAAAAAATCAGCGGTCGCCCTGGTAACCCTAGGCCCCTGAGTGGTGGTTTGAAATGGAAAAGCGTGTTGAATTAAGTGTGAACTTGTCTCATATTAAAGAAACGCGAATCCTCATAAGGGTATGTAAGCGGAAACAATCCTTAAGTATCAATTCCTTAGCATGAAGGAAGATATTGGGAACCAAAAGTGTGTGAAGCACCCTCATGACCATGAGCAATGCGTAAAATATATGTTGTTTCGATGACGCAATTTGCATTCGCACACCAATAACACCGCTAGACGTTGTTTGAGAACCACCTTTACATCATTTTTTAAGGTTGGCTATTCAACAAACTTGCTACCACTCGTGTCTTGGATTAGATCATAATAATGAGTCATTTGGCTAGGGTGTTGCTACCATTTGAAGGGTAGTTCTTTAACACAAAAATGACTCAACAAAGTAGATATTAATACTTAAGACAAGTTTGTTGGATTCTGGTTGAAAAACTATGACAGAAAAATGAAAATCAACCTAAATAAAATGATAACATGGGTCTAATCTATTTAGTAAAGGCATTCTTAATGTGAGACTGGATAGACTAATCGACTTTTAGAGCATTCACATCAATATCTCTATCTTTATATATATAATTCACTAAAAATCACTACATTTTCTCTCTGCAATTCAATTAAATAATAATTTTTTATACCTTTATCACTACTTTTATCTCTCCTATTCAATTAAATAATATTTTTTTCTCTTTCTTATTCAATTAAATAATACTTTTTATACATTTATCACTATATTTTTTCTTCAATTTACTTTGATGAATAGTGTTTCTATATATTTACTAGTTTCATCAGTTTCTCTATATCTTCCTACTCACAACCACTATTATACTATCTCTATAA
>WOUH02000022.1:7661074-7674582 GCA_009936405.2 Stevia rebaudiana | reverse complement strand
TTCGGTGTGCGTGGGCTTCGACGCCCAGAAAACGCCCCAAGGGCCTCCCACTACGGACGGTCTAAGGGTACCCTATAATCTGGAAGTGGATTCAGATATTTGATATTTATATAACTTCAAAATCTGTATTGGATCTTGTTTCACATATTAAGGACAAAAAATAATCAATGGATAAAAAATTTGATACCCGATTAGATATCTAAAAAAAACCAATGATTTGTAACTCAAGTGGTTAAGATGAGGTGTAGACTTGGGGTATCTTATGAATTGTCTCAGGTAGGGGTGAGCAAAACCGGATATCCGAATTTCGGATATCCGAAATTTTGGATATTAGATATTGGTATCCGTATCTGAATTTCGGATATCCAAAAATTCGGATACGAAACCGGATATCCGAAAATAGAACTTGAGATTTTTTTTAATTTTTTTTTTATTTATTTTTTTAAACCAAAATCTTAATTAATAAAAAAAGTTGAGTTGGTATAGAACTAAATCATATCGGAATGATAGTTGTCTTCAATCTCAAAGCAATTCATTATCTAAATACAAAACTATGCAACGTCGATTAGAATGCAGAGATCATATATAACAAACTTCTAAAATTAAGTCTTTATGATAGAGAGCATAACGAAAAACCTAGATATTAACTGTCTTTGAAGGAACAAATGCAAAAATAGAAAGTTATAATCTCCTAATTTATTTGAAAAATATATATATTTCGGATAATTCGGATATTCGAAATTTCGAATATCATTATCCGAATCCGTATCCGAACTGAAAATTCGGATATTTCGGATTCGGATTCTCGGATTTTTTCGGATTCGTATTTTTTGCTCACCCCTAGACTCTCAGGTTCAAATCTTTCCCAGAGCAATGGCTCTAGGCAATTTTCTGTGATGGGGAGAAAATGCACTTCGTATAAAGGTCACCGCTTCAAACCTGAGGAGAAGAGGGAGTTTACGTATTCCATCCGGTTCCCGCTTATCTGCGGGTACGATCTCACGAAGGTTAATGAATCGACCTTGGATACATCGCTCGGTTTTAGATGGCTAGCACGCGAGATCCTCTGTTATTAAAAAAAAAAGATATCTAAAAAAGATCTAAAAACATTCATGTCAGAATTCGGTATCCAAAAATAAAAGATCAAGTGACAGAAACACCACTTTCTAAATGTAAAACATATAGTTTCCACTATATTTGTATTAATATAAACTACTCTAGATCTTTTATTCCTTCCGTTGCAAACATGTAAAAAAAGAACAATTTCGACCCACAGAAAACCATGATCTGGAGGTAGGATTCCGTGATTGAGTCCCCAACTATAAAATGGTGCACCTTAACGAACCCCACCCCACCCCACCCCACCCCAAATACCTTACCTATACATACCCCTATTACCCCCTTTGTTCTTCCACACCATCCTCCAACTTCACACTTACTACCGACACCATGACATTCATCATCTTTGTCATCTTCTTTTCTTTATTCACCATTGTTTCCGGCTTCTTTCTTCTCATCTCCGCCACCGACCGCCGCCGGATAAACCTCCCGCTTCCTCCGGGAACCCTCGGTTGGCCGTACATCGGAGAAACCTTCGAACTCTATTCACAAAACCCAAGCGTCTTCTTCACCTCCAAAGTCAAAAAGTCAGTCAATTTACTATTCACCACTAAAATAAAATTCTTACCGTTAATCGGGTTCTTTTGAACTGAAATAAATTCTTGAAATATATTTGCAGGTATGGTTCAATCTTCAAATCACATATATTAGGTTGTCGATGTGTGATGATTGCAAGTCCTGCTGCTGCAAAGCTCGTGCTCGTAACCAAATCTCATCTTTTTAAGCCCACATTTCCGTCTAGCAAAGAAAGAATGATCGGCAAACAAGCCATTTTCTTTCATCAGGGTGATTATCATTTCAAATTAAGACGTCTTGTTCTTCGAGCATTCACGCCGGAATCAATCAAAAACATGGTTTCGGACATTGAATCCATCGCCATCGATGCGTTACAATCGTGGGAGAATCGATTAATCAACACTTTCCAAGAAATGAAAACGGTAAGTTGAATATTTCGTAAAACAGGGGATTACACAGTACATGAATTTCGAGAAAAACAGAGTTGTTATAATTTGTTTTCTTTCATTCAGTTTACATTCAATGTCGCGTTGCTTTCAATTTTGGGAAATGATGAAGTTCTCAACAGAGAAGATCTCAAAAGATGTTATTACATTCTGGAACAAGGTTACAATTCAATGCCGATTAATCTTCCGGGTACTCTGTTTCACAAATCAATGAAAGCTAGACAAGAATTAGCACAGATCTTGGCTAAAATTCTGTCTCGTAGACGAGAAATGAACAAAGATCAACACAATGATTTGCTAGCATCCTTCATGGAGGATAAAGAAGGACTCACCGACGAACAGATCGCCGATAACATCATCGGCGTGATCTTCGCCGCTCGCGACACCACCGCCAGTGTTTTAACCTGGATCATCAAATACTTGGCTGAAAATCCGGCGGTTTTACAATCAGTTACTGTAAGAACATTACCAACATAATATCTTCAGATTAGAATCAATCATTTGTTTCAGAAATTGATTGTTTATGATGATATTATCAGGAGGAACAAGAAGCAATAAAGAATTGTCAAGATGATGACAATCAAGACAAGATTTTGAGTTGGGGAGATACCAAGAAGATGCCAATTACTTCGAGGGTTATTCAAGAGACACTCAGAGTTGCTTCGATCTTATCTTTTACATTCAGAGAAGCTGTTCAAGATGTTGAATTCGAAGGTTTGCTTTCAATTAAAACCATTTTTTACTCCATGATTTTAAAATCAATTGGACACCAAATAGTCCGAGTCGTACCAGATTGAAGAATTAGATTTAAGAATTTTAAGAATCAGATGACATCATAAACAATATAAACTTATCATATAAAAACTCTAAATTATATATACTTAGTTCCCAGTGAGTGAACCGCCACGAAAACACCAATAACCGCTTCAGGATTAAATATTTGACCCTTTAAAGTTGGCGGTTATTGCTTAGATTATAAGAGCAATAACCGTCACGAAAACACCAATAACCGCTCCAGGATTAAATCTTGACCCTTATAACGTAAACTTGTAGTTTTAATAATATAGGAAGTTTTAAATAAACCAAATATGAGAGCTAGAATACTATATTAATCAAGATAATTAAGCAAATTAGAGAAAATTAAATAAATAAATACCGGTCAAGAGTGCAATGCTAAGTTGTATGTTATACTTTGGGAGTTGTACTTTTTTTTTTTAATTTAACCGGCTGAAAATTGTATATTAATAATAATATGAATTTATAAATTCAGGTTACCTTATTCCCAAAGGATGGAAGGTATTACCATTATTCAGAAACATTCACCACAGTGCAGAAAATTTTCCTGATCCAGAGAAGTTTGACCCTTCAAGATTCCAGGTAAAACAAAATTTTATTTTTTAAAAAATTGTGGTTTTTGTTTTATATATATGTTTTTAAATATTAAAAGAAAAAAGAGATGGTGGGTGAGATCTTTTATAGTATAAGCTTAAATGATACAAAAAATGATGTAAATTTGACAGGTTGCACCCAAAGCCAATACATTTATGCCATTTGGCAGTGGGGTCCACTCATGTCCAGGGAATGAGCTAGCCAAGCTGGAGATATTAGTGCTCTTACATCATTTGACCACAAAATATAGGTTTGTAAATTATATGATTTAGATCCTTTAACATATTTGCAAAATCTTTTTAGTTGGTTATTACTAGACACCAACACATATTGTTAGATGTTTCTATCTTATTTCAACTTTTAACACAACAAAATAGTTCAAATATTAATTAGAAACTCAAAGATAAAAATGTGTGTACTAACTACAAAGTTTTGAGAAAAAACGATAACTAGTTTCAAGTCAAGTTTAAAAGTTTATATGAACTCGACTTGACTCGTTCAGGTCAAGTCAGATTCGTTAATTTATTTGGGTTTGACTCGTTTATTTCGAGTTAATTCATAACTAAGATTAAAATTTGATGTAGGTGGTCAGTGGTTGGCCCACAAACTGGGATTCAGTATGCTCCATTTGCTCTTCCACAAAACGGGTTGCCCATTAAACTCGTTTTAAAGTAAGTCAACACTCAACCATAGTTTGACTATTGGGTGTATAGTCAAAGTACAGAACGAGAACCGAATAATGAAGAGACAAAATTAATGGTGTGCATTTCCAAGGCAAAATGAGGACTAAAGAACAGCAAATTGTATATAAGAAAAGAGTCTCCTTGATTCATAAGTTAAATAAATTATATTTATAGTGGGTTTTGTAATAAATAAGAACCACATGGGGGCTTAGATAAAATTTGTTAGTAATATTTATTGAGGGAGATGAGGGTTGAGTTTTACATTGAGTTTCTTATTGTACAAAGTCCGCAAGGCATTTATAATTCTAATTTAATCCCTTATTTTTTTTAGATATATGATGTCTCTTGTTTTGATCTTTATATATTAAGCATGCAAGAACTTACTTCTTTTTGTAAATAAATGTAGTTCAAACGCGAATGTCTTCTATTTACTCCAATCTATATCTAGCATAGATGAACATAAAATAGTAAATTGGCTTCATACTAACGCATCGTTTGCGAAGTGCGCATATAATATATATATGTGTGAACCCCCTCGAGAGACAAAAGTAAAATTGCACTAGTTTTAACGTTATTTTACTTTTGTGAAAATAACGTTAAAAGCGTTCGGTTGACGGTCAATTATGCATCATGAGGCGGGGGTCTCACTAGGAGCAGTCTCTATTCCTACGTGGTAAAGGTAAGTTTATCTTACCCTACTCAGACCCTACCTTTAGGTGGGATATACTAAGTACGATGATGATGAAGATGATGATGACGACTAACGTAACACCATAGCCTAACGAGGTGAGTAATTCATGATGGGTGACATCTTGAAAGTTTATGGTAATGAAAAACAAATCTAAGCTACTTGTAGACAAAGTAAACAATATTGATTAGCATGATACCGATATGTTATCTATTTAAAAAAGTAGTAAAGTAAATCGGAATATTATTTGAGTTAATTAAGTTATCTTTAGTTTAAATGTTACTTTATGTTTCGAGTTTATCTAGCCAGTTTTGTTATTTATCTTGTTTTGTGTTTCGAATAAGTGGCTACACGCCAAGGTTTAGTAGCTATATGAATAGGAGTCTGGTTCTTTGTTTGCAACCTATATTTTATCGTTAGTCAGAGAAGTATTTAGTAGTAATCGTGTTGTGTTTTACGTGATCTAGTTCTCCCAGTTTAATAAACTACTATCAGAGCAAGGCTGAGGAAGAAGCAACAACGAAGCAGACGATATCTGGAGATTGAGGGCTGGGAAGAAGAAGACCCCTCAACTCGCAACCAAGTTCGATTATCCGTTGATCACGTGAACCTAGCTACAAGTAACCGGTTATGGCAGAATTTCAAGTGGTTGGAGTGATTAAGAAACTCAACAAAAACAACTACAGTACATGGTCTTCATGTATGAAATCGTATCTAATCGGCCAAGATCTATGGGAAGTGGTCGGAGGAACAGAAACGGCAGTCCCCTCGTAATTACGTAACGGTGTGGTTCATAAGTGGCACGTTAAAGCCAGTCGTGCCATGTTCATCATCAAAACTACAATCGAAGAAGACATGCTTGAACACTTACAAGGAATCGAGTACCCTAAAGATGCACTTGACACGCTCGCGTGTCTGTTTTCTAAGAAGAATGACACAAGATTACAACTTTTAGAAGGAGTGTTAATGTCAATCTCTCAAGTGGACTTAACAATTCCCAATACTTCAGAACGGTGAAAACCTTGTCCCGAGAGATTGGTGAACATGATGATGAATCAAAGGTCGGACAATAAGGATGAGACGAATTATCCACGGGTTAAAACCCGAGTACAGGGGGTTAATAGCAGCAATCCAAGGATGGCCTAAGCAGCCATCCATAACCGATTTTGAGAATTTACTTGCAGGCCAAGAAGCTATGGCGAAGCAACTTGCCGGTTAAACAATAAAGGAAGATGAGGCGTTGTATGTATCCTCAAGTAAAGGGAAATTTTGTAGCAATAAAGGTCCAAATAAAAGGTATGACAAGGGTAAACAATGTCACACCCCAACTAGTGGTGGAACCATCGACGTGACTTGGTTGTTCATCACACGTGCCACTGAGTGTTACAATATTTGATTATGCAAAATCTATTTCATTCATTTAAATCAAATTACATGGTTCATATAGCAGAACATAAGGTCATCAAATAAAATTACAAGGCCGAGTTAGTTGGTTATTGTGACTCGGGTTTCTCAGAAAACCCGAATAAGACGTTCTACCACGGGGTATGTTTTAAGCTTGGTGGTGGTATTGTGTCATGGTGTAGTAAACGCCAACCTATAGTGTCATCAGTTGAAGTCGTCCTAGAGCTTTTCTAGTTACTTTGGCTTTTGGAAAATATGAATTAGGTTGTTGACTACAAAGTGAAGCTCTATTGTGATAACATGTCTACTATTTGGTTGGCTGAAAATCCTACATTTTATGAACGAAACATATTGAGATACACTATCATTTTGTCCGTGAGAAAGTGTTACAAGGTGAAGTACTTCTGGTTTATGTGAATACATAGGACCAACTTGCTAATATCATGACAAAAGGTTTAACTAAGGCTAGAATCTTGCAGTTACGCACCCTTTCTTGGGATTGAACATAAGACCTCTCATTCTAAAAGGAAAGTATCTAGCAAGTGGGCTAGTTCCACGTTGACATTTAACTTATCTATATTAGTGATATTTAACTGAGTTCATAAATTGTTGATTAAATCAATAATTAATAACCATCTTAAAAGTATTTAATATTTTTTTAATAACCTTGCGTACACCTACTCTAGTGCAAGTCTTTGAGGATTCCTTGGATTCTCTAATAATGCGTTTTCTGATTTATTTATATCGTGGTACTCTTTATTTAATCTGATAAAAATCATAGATTCAAATACTCAAACATCTGTTAGTAAATTTGTGTATTCTATGTAACGACTCAATTTGGAAAATCACGTATTAAACGCGTATTATGTGTGTTTAAAACAATTTATGATTGTAAACTAGTGGGGTTAAGTTAGTTTGATTAAATATATGTGTTTAAAACTAGTTAATAATAACTAGTAGTTGAGGGGCTAGAGTGCCATTTGATGAAACTCAAGGTTGAGGGGTTAAATGAGCACATATAGTCAAATTAAGTAAAAAAAACTGAAAAATGTGTGTGTGTGTGTGTGTGTGTGTGTTTTGGGTAGCGAGAACAATAGAGGAAGAAGTTCTTCCAATTTTCTGTTAGCCTTAGATTCATCAAATTCAAGCTTAAACCAGAGCCCTAGGTTGGAATCATCCTCCACTCTGGACTTTAATCACTAGGAAACAAAAGTGGAAGTGATAATCGTAGACCCAGGAAAGCACAAGCAAAGTAATTAGCAATCTTCAGATCGATGTAAGACACCCCATTGTTGAGTTACTATGTATTGTGAATGATTCACAAGTAATGTATACATGATATGTTTAAACTCAAGAATAGATTCATGGATATGAACTAGTTGTAAATTGTACTTGGAATGATGACTTGCAATTGTATGAGCATCATGAACTTGAAATTAGAATTGATCCACATAAGTGTAGACAATTAAGAAATGTAACACCCTAATTGATCTACTACAGTTTAGACAATGCTTGATTCATAGATATTGTGAAATTGATGATTATCGGTAAATAACTGAATGATCTTTAAGTGTTGTAGACATATGGAATGAAGAGAAAATGGATTGATGTACAAGGTATATGCACAAACAAACTGACATGAAAATTTTGGAGAATTCATACATTTTGTGAATACAAATCTTGATTCATAGGTATTGTGAACTTGACGGTTATCTGTTAATAACCGAATAATCTACAAGGATTGTAAACTTACGGAACGAAGTGGAATTGGGCTGATACACAAATGTGTGTACAACCAATTGATATGAAAAGTAAAGGTAATTCACATGGATTGTGAATGCCTAGTTGTGGTTTGCCAAATCATGGTTAGAAATGACCAAACAAGCCTTTTGGTAGTTTAACTTTCAAAGTCAAAGTTAATAGCACAAAGTTGCGATTTATGTGAATATGAATGTTGTTCTTTTTAAAAATTGATTATGAATTGTTTATTTATTATTAAACATGTATTCTTATGAATTAGATTAGTTTCGGTGGAATTGGAACGATTGGGATCGAAGAAGGGGGTCCTAAAACGCGAAAAATGGAAACTTTGAGTTGTAGGGGGTGTAGGCTACACCATGGGCATAGGCTACGACGGGTCTCTGTGTTTTTGTAAATCTTTCAACCTTTTAAATCCTTAAATCAGGAGTCAATGATCCCACCCATATAAGCCAAGCTTGTTTCTAACCTTCATGAGGTTCTTTGACCCTAGTTATACAAGTCATGCTAACAACCCTTTAAGTTAAGTTTGTAATCTCAATTGTGAACTTATACATTCTATTCGTTGTAAAAATTTTTACTTATTTAGAGCATTCACATTTGGTTCTCTATAAGTTATATGAGTGAAATCTTTATATTATAGAGATAGTATAATAGTGGTTGTGAGTAGGAATATATAGCGAAACTAATGAAACTAGTAAATATAGAGAAACACTGTTCATCAAAGTAAATTGGAGAGAGAAAAATGTAGTGATAAATGTATAAAAAGTATAATTTAATTGAATAGGAAAGAGAAAAAAATATTATTTAATTTAATAGGAGAGAGAAAAATAGTGATAAAGGTATAAAAAATTATTATTTAATTGAATTAGAGAGAGAAAATATAGTGATTTTTAGTAAATAATATAGATAAATATGAAGATATTGGTGTGAATGGTCTAATAATATAAACTGCATTTAAATTAATCTCAAGCCCATTATTAATTTTCATAAGTTAACTAAACTCACCATTACCTTATATTAAACAACTTTATTATTAATTTTATAAGTTAAACTAAGCCCATAACTAGCCTATTATGCTTTTATATATAAAATTTAGTTTAAAACATGATCCGACCCGATTCGACCAAAACCAGCCCGATTATACGAGAAAAAAATATAATATATCAAGACTCAAATAATCTTAAAAAATTTATGCCCACATAGAAAAGATATTGGGTCTACCAGTGTGTTTGAGGGAAGGAGTATCAGGGAGTCTTAACAAACTTCAACAAGTGTTGTGAGTGATGAAGTAAACCAACATTGTGCAATGTTTAGAAACCCGGATCAGGGTTTGTGGGCGACAGCCAGGCGTCTATGAGGTTGTTTATAAATGATCATTTTCTGTGTTCCTGATTAAAATCCAGAACAAAACAAAGAGTGATCTTAATAAAGATGGAAGTGTAGTATGATGTAGGTTTCTTAACAAATTCATTTGCACCTCTCATAAAATATTACTTATAATACTTTTAACCTTTCCTTTAATTTTATTTTCTATCTTCAGTTTAGATTTTACTTTATTTAAAACTACTACATTAGTTTACTAGATTAAATCTGGTGTGTTAAATGGAATGAATAAATGTCATGTTATTTAATTAATAATAAAAGAATTATATTTGTAAAAAACCATGTGTATTGCATTAGTTGAATAAACTTGTGTATTACACAATTTGAATAAGCATAATGTAATTTGTTATCATTTATAGTCGTCTAAATATTTCCTTAAATTTTTTTTTGACATTAAGCTCTTTTTTTGAAACATTTTTTTTCGGAGCCGGGTATTATTATAATTATTATTTATGCAAAAAGTTGATATTAATTCAATTAAATTGTACTTAGTGGTTTAAATATTATCACAAAAATAAATAAACAACAAAAACTTAGATTTTTTTAATACCACATTATTTTACATATTTTACGTTTACTACTCAAACCATCAAACCACATTAAATATTGAAACTTTTTTACTATCACTCATAAAAAACAATTAGTATCTTAGTGTTGCAATTTTTTATAGTTCAACGAACATAATTTGAACCGGATATATTTGAAGAGTTCTTAACTAAGTTAATGTTAAATTAATTTGATAAACAATATATTAATGTTGCATATTCATAAATAAATTAAATAAGTATTACTAATTAATAGAAGAGAGAGGCTGGAAAAAACATGTAAGAATACATCAAAGAATGACATGTGTATGCTCAATACCTTGTTTTATTATATAGTATAGATTAACTATAATTTTTTATATAAATGTTAAAAAACTATTTATAAACTAACCCGGTTCGTAAATTTTGTCCGACTGATCCGACAAGCTAACCTGTAAGATGATTGGTTCGCTGTCCGATCTGGTTTTTTTAAAACATCGACAATGTGAGCTGGTGTTGCGTGTCGTGTAGCGGGAACACCGCTCCTTACATTTTTCTTGTGATTGGTGGTGGGGAGCCTAAGTGTAGTAAGAGCATTCACATTAGCTTCTTCATCTCCATCTCTATAAATTACTTAACATAATAATTTTTTCTCTCTCCTTTTCAATTAAATAATACTTTTTAATACCCTTATCATTATCTTTTCTTCTCTCATTCACTCACAACACTTTCATATTCAATAAAATATTACCTTTTTTAAAATCACTCTACATTTCTCTCTCCTATTCAATTTACAAAATCACTACATTTTCTCTCTCCAATTCTCTATACTTAGAGAATCTATCAATTTCTCTATATTCCTACACTCACAACCACTTTCAATAAATTTCTATAATACAGAGAATACACTCACACCAAATTTAAAGAACCTAATGTGAATGCTCTAAGGGTGGGTTTTATTTTTCTGAACAATATATATTTGTTCACTGAAAATTTTACAATATGGTCTATTATGTCTATAGAGATATATTCGTTCAATTAAGGTAGCGTTTAATATATATAAATAGAAGTCAAAATGACATGAGTCACTACCTCCGAGTGAAATACAAATGTTTGGCTAAACTTTGTACTATTACCCAATGAATGCAATTCTTTCTCTTTTAATGATTTTCATTCATTGGGGAGGAGGCGTTTTTTTTTCCATTTCTTTCCTTTAAGAAATGATCTGATCAATGATCCAACCCTTGACTTGACTCATTCCCGACCCATGATTGAGACCATGATTCGACCCATTACCCAACCCATGATCCAAATTATGACCTGACCCATGACTTGAACCATAACCCAACTCATGACCCAAACCATGACTCGGACCATGACATGACCAACGATCCAAATCATGGCTTGGCCAGTGAACCGACACATGAAGCGATTCACGACCTAACACATGACCCGACCCATGAACCGACGCATGAGCTAACAACATAGCTCGAACCATGAACAGACTCATGGCTCGAACAATGACCCGACACACGACCCACGACCCAAACCCATGACCCGACCCACAACCTTAACCATAAGTCGACACACGACCCATGACCCAAACCATGACCCGACCCACAACATGAACCACGAACCTACCTATGAGCTGAATCACCACCCGATTCCCAAAAATGACTATAACTATGACTCGGCTCAAATTGTATTTCATCCTTTCATGTTTTTCTGTCTACCAAACAACATGAAGTAATGATTTATTTTATTACCGCTAGTAACCAAACATGACAATGAAATCGTAATTTGATATTAATTGAAATATATTGAATGTAAATATGTGATACAAAATTTGATATTGGCCTGTTTTTATACATTTTTCATATAAAAACCAAACTTCAACAAGATGTTAGAAGAAAAAATTTTAGAATGACCCATACAAAAAAAAACTGATATAAAAAGACCAACCAACACAAGCAAAAAATAAACAATCTACCATATTTGCACTAAGAAAAATCACAAAGGCAGGCCTAAACACATCCATCCTCTAAAATCAAAACATAAAGGTCTACACAAAAATGAAAACACAAACCACGGGGTGTCAGCCCAGTGGCCAGCCTCCCCCCTACCAAACGGTAGGTCGCGAGTTCGAGTCCTACTCGGCTCGAAAAATCCTGCTGGGGAATAACCGCCAGGCAGCTATGGGGCTAAGCTAGCTTGGGGAGGGAGATCCTTCCCACGGTCAGGGGTACCGTGCATTTACCCTTTTCCAACACGGAATCACTATAAGATCTTCGAAATGAGCTATCCCGGCTTGTTGTTAATACTACTAACTTTACGATCAATACTTATAAATGCAGAAACAAGCAATTTCTCTAGCCCAACAAGTGGACTACTTCACCAAGGTCCGTGACGAACTCATCCATCAACTAGGACCATCTGGTGCACAAGTTCACCTATCAAGATCCTTATTCGCAATCGTTATCGGAAGCAATGATATATTTGCATATTATAATGTCGGTTCAGTCATCTCTAAACAATACACCCCACAAGAGTATGTTGATCGTATGGTGACCAACTTCAAAGGCTTGCTTAAGGTACGGATTTTGGTAATAAACAAGTTAAACTAAAATGAACAAACATTTTGAAATATTTAAATGAACGAATTTTTATGTAGACGTTGTATGGATTGGGTGCGCGAAAATTATTGGTGTCAGGAGTTGGGGCGATTGGTTGTTGCCCGATTCAAAGAAAGAACGACATATTAGGCGAATGCAACGTTGCGATAAATTATTGGTCAAGTAAGTATAATGATGGTTTAAAGATGATGTTACAAGGATTGAAGTCGGAATTACTGGACATGAACTATGCTTACTTTGATACTTATGGTGCTATGATCGACCTCTTCCAAAATCATGACACTTATGGTATGTATTATATATGGAATTAAAACATTTATTTATATATTTTTGCATATCACCTTAAAGATAAAAGTAATTATATATGTTACATCTGAACGTATTTTTTATTCTAGGATTTACGGAGATAAAAGAAGCTTGTTGTGGGGGTGGAAACCTAAATGCTGACGTGCCATGTATCCCGATAGCCACATATTGTGCAAATAGAAAAAATCATGTTTTTTGGGATCTTTATCATCCTACGGAATTAGTTGGTAGCTTATTCTCGGACATTTTATACAGTGGATCACAACCGTTTATGGTTCCTATGAATGTAGACCAGCTTCTCAAAGTTTGAATCAATAATATAATGTAAGAAAAGAAATAATCAGAGAAGTTTTTTACTATTTACTATGTTGGTCACTCGTCTAATTCTGATTAAAAAAAAAAGATTTCTTACATCATATTCGATCGCCACTCGTTTAACTCTGATAAAAAAAAAGGTTTAATTTCTTACATAAAGTTTTATATTAAACAAGTAATTTGATCTCTGGGTAGGGTTATAGTAGGGAGGATGCTTAGGGTAAGGAGGGTAAGGAGCCATCTCATCCATTAGATCTTAAGATAAACGGTCAGGATTAACGCGGTGGCATTTTTGTAATTATTCGAAACTTTGAAAAGGCATGAAGGGTAATATCGTCACA
>WOUH02000022.1:7640338-7653183 GCA_009936405.2 Stevia rebaudiana | reverse complement strand
TACAATCTGTGTTGCATATTATAGACCGGTTGACTCGATCCTGCCGCTTGACTGACCCGATTAGTTGGCAGACCGCCTCCTGGACCGGCCGGAGGCCGAGGGCCGGGGAGCGGGGTGTCACATATACGTTGATGACTTAATTGTGACGGGCTCCAACTTGAAGTTCATTATGGAATTTAAGCGTGAGATGGCTAGGAAATTCGAGATGTCGGATTTTGGAATGCTTGTTTATTATCTTGGTATTGAAGTGTCACAAGGAAAGAACGAGATACGAATCAAGCAAGAGTCTTATGTAAAGAAGATTCTAACCGATGTCGGAATGATGAATTGTAATCCAACAAATGTTCCAGGTGATCCCAATGTGAAGATGTGTAAGTTCGAAGAAGAGGAAGATTTTGATGCAACTAAGTACCGAAAGTTGTCGGGTGTCTTAGATACTTATTACAAACTCAACCCGGCTTGGCATATTCGGTCGGGGTGGCGAGTCGTTACATGCAAAATCCGAAGCAATCTCATGCGACGTTAATTAAACAAATTCTTCAATATTTAAAAGGCACTTGTGGATTTGGCTTGAAATATACTCGTGGAAACGGGGTGTTAATAGGCTATAGTGATAGTAGTCACAACATCGGTCAAGACGATGGTAGAAGCACGACGGGTCATGTTTTCCACTTTGGATCGTCACCGATAACTTGGTGTTCTCAAAAGCAAAGTATCGTGGCGTTGTCATCGTGTGAGGCAGAGTATATGGCAGCTAGTGCAGCCGCGTGTTAGAGGGTTTGGCTAAAAGAATTACTAAGTGAGTTAGTTGGTAAAAAATTCCAAACGGTTGTGTTACGTGTGGATAATACATCGGCGATAGCTCTCATGAAGAACCCGGTTTCCATGGGCGGAGTAAGCACATAAAGTCCCGTTATCATTATATTCGGGAGTGTGTTGAGAATGAAGATATCGTGGTCGAGCATGTTAGTGGCATTGATCAACGAGCCGATATCTTAACAAAGGCTCTTGGGAGAAAGAAGTTCAAGGAGATGATCGAGAAGCTTGGAGTTGAAGACCTAACCGAAACCGGTCCAAAATTTTGGGGGTGATTGTTGGGAATTTCGGTTTATTGCTCCTTGGCGTGCAAGGCACAAGGAGGATATATGGAGTAGATAATTATGGACAAATTAAAGTGATAAGATTAATTTGTTAGGGATAATTATCATGTCTATTTTAATATGGTTTATTAGCAATTCTAGTAGTAGTCAAAGTCTAATACGCTTTGTTTATATAGATCGATCAGATGACAATTAGAATTGTAAGTTGGAGTTTTGTGTTTGAGTTTCTTCAACATTAATAAACGTAAATTGGGTTTTAAGCCAAATTAATTGAGCAATCTTCCGATTTTATTCTCTGTTCTTGATATCAATTAACTTTATGCTTTAGTACATTTTCTTGCAAGAAAGAAAAAATTTCATGCTAGAAAGCAAAGCCCAGAAGAGATATTGCACTTGATTAAGGCGTATGCTTTTACTTGGATCAATTAAACATATGGCAAATAATATTCACCTATCATATTGAAATTTTCGTGGTGAATTCAATTTCTAGCTGTTTCTTCCCCTTGTTTATCTAGCATATATCTTGATAATTTTCGCTAACTCTCACCCCCACATTGTTTAACTGAACGTTGGAGACGAAATTTTTTGAAGTATAATAATTTTTTTAATAGCATAGGATCTCGCGTTCTAGTCATCGGTAGACGGCGATGTAGCCAAGGTGGATTCATCGACCTCTGTGAGACCGTACCCCCCAGATAAGCAGCAACCGGATGGAATCCGTAAACCCTCTCCCCTCCTCAGGTTTGTACCGGTGACCTCTATCCGAGTTGCATTTTTTTCCCTATCACTGGAAACACCTAGAACAATTATACTCTCCGCAAGAGTTGAACCTGAGACCTTTGAAAGAGAGAGCTCAAGTGAGTTATCATTGTTAAGTTGAGATGGTAAGTTGCAGTCTCAAATATAATTTTTCGTCCCCTTAGTTCCTTTTATGAATAGAGAGACTCTAATTCGTTTGAGATTTGGTGACGCAGATTATGCTCCATAACATTAATTGGAATTTACTTGTTTCGGTTATTGTTTACTTTCCAAATATGAAAAGTAAATATGGTTGGTTAGGATCATCAAGAATCTCCACCAAACAGCAACTGCAAATAGCTAGTGTAATCACTTTTAATATTTTGTTTGCACATATCATGTGAAACTCTTTGTATAGTCATGTGAGTGCTTTAATTAATGTCGTTACCACCAATATATTTAACCACTGTCATTCATCTATCTACTATTTTTATTTGTATTCTTTATATGATATATGAAAGACTTGTTCTTTTTCCACCTCAAAAACTCCAAGCTTTTAAGATGAGAAAAAGTTTCAACAACTCATGCACCGGTGATGCATCGACTTCCCCTCTCAAACAACAGCAGCCGACGCTAGAGGAGATGATCATGCAGCTAGACTTGGAGGCGTCTAGACCAAGCCTTCACCATCGGATGTCATGTGTCAATAGCTGTGACATTTTACGGTCTGCTAGAAATGTCCTTAGTCAGCACCGGAGGTTTTCTCTTGACGGCAAAGATGCTATGTTTCGCAAATTTGATCGCCCATCCAAAGTCGCAGGGGAGAGGGTGATCTGGTGCAAACCGGGTCTTGTTGGTAAATTAATGGGACTCGAGGCTATGCCAATTCCTGTAAGACTAAAACACAGGATGATTAATACTTGTCTTCTTAGGAAACAAAATCTCATAAAAAGTTCAGAGAGACAAGTAATCCAAAGGAGAAAAGTTGAGAGCAACGGTGGTTCTTGTTCACCGGCCACCACAAAAGGATACAAGCCAGTCGCGGTTGAGGTGGCATCAACAAGGGATGAAGTCAGTTGCCCCATGCACTACTTTCAATCGGTGTTGGACCCTGACCATAGAAATGTTGAAAGATTTGTTGTATAACCTTAGTGACATTAACTGTATTTTTTATGTAACATAAAGGATGTTAATCCTGTTTTTTAAACATAAAGGATGAAACTTATGTTAATAGTGCTTTTTAAACATAAAAGATGAAACTTGCAAGTTCAGATAAACATAAATGACGTTTTATGTAATTTTGTCTATTTTATTTTTCTTGTGTTAGTTATAATATTTGAGAAAATAAAGCATTTACTAGATTACATTCGATAGTCATCATCCTCTGAAGCCTCTTTATTTCTTTGATGTCGGTGATGCACACTAAAAGACATAGCAGTGGTAACAAAAACACATTTACGATAACTTTATAAAAACACTAGCTTACAAACCCGTGTATTACACGGGTTTACATAATCGACACTAAATTTTGTAAATTTAAATACGAAAATTGTTTAGACTTGAATGTTAGAAACAATTTTTGTTATTGGTGGACTGAAACTGTTAAGCATTGCAAATCTCATGGGTGAAAAGAGCAATTTACTTTTTTAAAATAATAAGATAAATACTTAATTAGATAATAACCCCTAACGGAAATTTTTAAGACTTGAAATGTTAGGAACGAAAACTGTTAAGACTTGAAACATTATGGACGATTTATGTTAAAATTGTTAAACATTGCAAACCTCAGGGACGATTTATTCATTGAAAAACACCTCATGGTGTTAGAGGCGGGGTTTCGATCTCGGTCCTTACACCTCTAAGTGCAACGGTCATAAGCCGTTGCACCAACTGCTGTTCTAAAATATATATATATATATATATATATATATATAAATACTTAAATAGATAATAACAAATTTAATTGATTTAAGAATTTATATCTATTTTAGAATTTAAAATAAAGAAGATATATAAAAATTTGAATTATTATTATGTTGACATGTAATTACTATTTTATTAGATTTTATTTTTATTATTAGAGGCAGATATATTGAATTATACTTGAGTTATTATAAAAACGACACAAGTGAAGTTGATGTAAGGAGGGTAGTGGGCCGGCCCAAGTGAAGCGAAGGCATTACAATTACATTAGGGCCGGGGTGATTAAAAATAGAATAGAAGATCAGGATCAGAATCAGAATCAGAATAGGAGGATGAGAATGGGAATTGGGGGAGCGTTTTGGGGGACACGAGTGATGGAAATAGTGAAGAAGCACGACTCGGGAGGTCTGGTGTGGAAGAGGATCAAGCTCACCACCACCCGAAAGGCCAACGCTAAGAAGCGCATTCTCCGAGTCTGGCAGGCAAGTTCAATTCCAATTCCAATTCCAATTCGTTTTAGGGTTTGTTCATCTTACTATTATATCTGCCTTTACTTTGTTGAATTGAATAGTAAAGGAAATTGATTGAGTTTTATCACACAAAGGATTCTCTAATTTCTGATTAAACCAAGAACCAAAAGCGAAAATGTCATGTCATGGCTCCATGATATCTAATTGCTTCATGAATAATACGTTTTTAATGGTGCTCGATGCTTCTTTTACTGAATGTCTATAGTTTATGATCTATCGTTGATTGAGTTTCAATCAGTATGTTAATGTCAATTGGTATTGGTATTGGTGTTCGTGTTGGTATCATTATTAATGTATCAGTTGATGATGATTCACATACTTTGTCTATGTTAAAGAATGTAGATCTTGAGTTGTTCCTTGAAAGCAAATCATTATTAATGTATCATGTGTTTATGTTTTATAGAATGAGGCTGTTCTGAGGGCATGTTCAGAGGCACCACCTTCAAAGACAAAAGATCCTGGGGTGCAACAAGCCACAAAAAACTAAGCAAACTCAAGACTGTTGCTCACTAGTTTTTTTGTTATTTCTTATATTGAGCAAAACTTGGTTATTGATTCTCTAGGATTTTAAATTTCTTTTTTTTGCTTACTTGGACTTGATAATCATTACAAGTGTTAACATTTTACATTTCACAATAACAGCATAAGATTTACGTAGTAGTTAAACATCTACTTGAGATTAAATTGGTAGCTTATTAGACGTTGCTGTTGCAGAGACAGCAAGCAACCCATCGAATGCTTTTTCGAAAATATAACGTGGTGCTTGGTTTTAGAACTAGTCAATTTTTTTTTTACAATTTCACCCTTCTATTTTGACTTTTGATGGCACTTGCAAACACCACCTGAGGAAGAATATGGCCTCACATTACTCAACCAAATTTACAGGGAACTTTATTTGGCTTATGAAAAACAACATAAAGTTTTGTGATAGATGAAATAAATCATGTTTTGTGAAGAAGAGTGGAGAGGAGAGCGTGACATGAACCAGTGGCGGATCTAGACTCTTGAGTCAGGGGTCTCCTTTTAAAAAAAAAATTTTTATACCGTACATTCAAATTAATAAATAAACAACAAAAAAACACTAATAAATTAGGCTAAAAAACGTACCTAAAAGATCTCTCCTCTTCGGTTTTTCATCGCTTAACTATATCATCACTCGAATGTGCTTCTGCAACATCACATAGCTTGCCACTGATGTATGAAGCAGAATATTTACCATCTGCAGTTCCATATTCACCCAACACCCAACATATGACCTATTGTCAAAGTCAACATATTAGATAAAAAAAAGTAAATAAATATATATATATAGAAAAATAAAGAAAAAAATAATAGGGTAATTATGTCCACAAAAGGCGACCGTGAAACCCGAGTTACCTGGAGAAATGCAGATGGAAGTTTTGGTTCATCAACTATTTTCAGGTAAGATTCCACCTGCAAAACCAAGAAAACCTCAACAAAAGAAAATATAAATATAAATATAACTATGACTGAAATAAATTTAAAAAAAGAAGAATTACATACAGCTGATAATCTCAGCTGGTTATCTGCTGTATCATCATCCTCTCCAAATCCTTCAGCAATTAATCGCATCAAGTTATGTGCGACCTTAGGGTTCACTAAATCTCCAGCATATTGGAAAACTTTGTTCATGGTCTGTAAATCCAAAAGATAGAGAAATTTAATGATTAATCTTTAAAAAACATGTAAATGATTTTGTAATAAGTTAATGTTTATGTGTGTAAACCTGGATGAACCAATGATTACTGGGAGCAAATTGTTCTGCAAGCTCCACACATCTTGATGCAGTTTCAGTTTTGTAATGATTATCATTAATGCTAATCATGTAATCAATCATACGGTCTACTATTACTTCCACATTGGACGATTTTGTCATTTTATATAGCAGCTCAAAGGTTTTCCTCTTTAAAGTGTCATCAGGATCCTGTATAACAAGTAATTAGTTAACATTGTTTCCAACAAACAGAAAAATTCATATAGATCCCTACAAAACATATCAAATATCATATTTATCTAAGGAAATAACTTTCATATTTATCCTTCCTTAATGATATTTTACTAAATGCCAATTTTACCCATAACAGATGTACTATCTTTCCATAATTATATATCCTTCCTAAACGAGAAGTAAAAAGATGAGGCCAAAAATGGTAAAAAAAAATAAACTTTAAAGATTTTAAAGAAGTAGAGGTATAACGGTCATATTATAAATTATTTTTTTAACGATATATGTTGAAAAGATATACGATATTTTGATTAGTTTAAAGGGATATATATTATATTCAAATTTATATATATAAATATAATATACGTCAAGTTTGTAGGGATATACATGAAATTGTCCCCAAAACAGTACACAAATAGTAACTTAGCTATATTTAAAATAAATAATAAATAATAAAAAAATAAAAATTACCTCTAAGCAATCGATTACAGCAAGTTGGTGTTGTTCAGCAACATCTGGACTTATGCGTATTAATCTACCAAGAGCATCGATGCCCATATACTTCAAATTATGGCTGTCACTCTAAAATGAAAAAATACATGCACTCAAGAGTTAGCATGTATAAAAATACAAACTAAAAAAAAATAATAATAAATAAATAAAATTACCTTGAGGAAATTAGCAATTGCATCAGCAGCTGTTTCCAATAACTTGGGATTAGGTTGTATTGAAGAGATGCAACATATGCATTCATAAAGGATTGCATTTCCAATGTTACTAGTTGTGTCACTTTTCCTCATTATGTCCCCTATGACTGTATACATTTGCTCACTGGATTTTTTGTCACCGCTACCGAGTAATGCCAGAATTTTTAGCAATTTAATCTGGCAAATTGAAAACAATTCATTATGATGCCAAAAAATTATAACTTGGTCTTACGAAACTCGAGATATAATCACTAATACAAAAGCGCAGATGTGTCCCTCATAATGGAGTCCGAAAACGAGTCATATAACATCTTTGTCGCTAAAGAAAGAAATAAAACCTGATTTTTTTTGTTAAAAAATAAAGGAGTTATATAATAACTCAAAGAAACCCGGTCTGAAATATGGATCTGGATTCTATATCATGGTTAAATAGATCGTGGTTCGGTCCGCTAAAGGTATGTCGTACGTGATTCGCTAGCGGGGACTTATTCTGGTGAGGAATGGAATCCATCAAAAATCTTTATGAGGTATAAGTGTTGAAATTTGATTGACTTTCTTTTAGGTTAATAGAAAAACGTGTCATTTAAAAGAACTTGATTTTCAAAATAACATAAATAGAAACTTCTCATTTGAGGAAATAAAGATCTTCTAAAGTAAATTCTTCTAAAAAATAAAAAAAAAACTGTTCCTTCTTAGAAATCGGGTTATTATCTGTTGCATGATAGTTCCTGGTTCCTTATGAAATAACGGATTATATAAAGATGAATAGTGTCTGGTACCATCTAAAAAACCGAGTTGAATTACCGATTATGTAATTGTGTTAAATTTGCAGGTGTGTAGTAGTACGTCAAAATTACTGATTAATTTAATACCATTTAAAAAAAAAATATGTCTGCTTTTTTTTCTGAGTTATAAAATGAAAACAAAAGCAGTATGCTTTATCAACATGGACGTTGGTTATTGTAATAAAAAATCAAAAATAGCAAACAACCAATTTCATATTTTGTAGACACGTATGATAATCAATTACAGTTGGACATATTTGGTATGTGATTACGGTATAAAGTGTTTTACTTACAAGGTATGTTTATCACATATTATTGACTACATGACATACTAAATTGTTTCTGTCTTAAAATCCCAGAGTTTATCAAGAAAATTCTTTAAGACCTACGTAAGTTCCTTTAGGCTAAACATGTATTGGGCTGGCCCACTTAGAAACTAACTTTATCTGAGCTAGAGCCCAAGTAAGAGGCTATATAAAGATTCTAAATTTTCTTAAAAATATATAATGGGTTTTAAAAGAAGAAAGGAGCAGAAAAAATTTATGTTGGAAACAATAACATGTTGAACCGAAAGATTTGGATTAAATGTGATATTAAACCTACCTTGTGCAAATTTTAGATCTAATAAAATCATCAACACTATTATAAATAATGTGAAAAAATGGTTATATGACTATAAATGGGACACATAATTGAAGATGAATGAGTATTACTTTGATATGGGTACAGACCTAATGAGAGAGGAAAAAATGTCGAACTATGCATCTTGTATATGTAACTTTAAAACATGTTTGAATATGTTAGAACGTAACCTAATAAAATGGGATGAAAATAAAGCATATAAAGTCTCTAGATGATGGATCCAAACTCCAAAGTTTAAAATTAAAGAAGTTTACAATTGATCAAGATAAGACATGTAAAGAACTAGGAAAAGAAATCAAAGTTGAAAACTAAATTGGAGCCGGTTCGGGTCGTATTACTAATTTCAAGTAACGAATACTAATGGACAACAGAGTAAAGTAGAATCAAAAACTCGCGAGAGAAAAGAAATTACATTTTGTAACAAACAATCCAAAAGGAAAGTGTTGCATACATTTAATTGGAGTGAGATAAGATATTTCCTAAGAAGAGAGATCTATAGTATTTATTATTTAACATGCGCGATTGAAGTGCATACCTGTATGAAAGGAGCAGGTGTCTGATGATAATCATATGTTTTTGGTAATCTGCGTTCAGCAACTTGTTTAAGGATGTTGACAAAACTTGCAACTAATTCCTTATACGGATTTACATCTATCGTGATAAGGTCATATAAAGGGAAAAGTGTAGCACCCATGACACCAGGGTCATTATCCGAAAGTCTCTGGAAAAAAAAAACAAAAAAAAAATGAGCGAGATAAGGATTAGAAATCTTGATTATATCATAATACAAATGTTTGGGATTCGTCAAGAATGCTTCCCGTAAAAAATAACAATAAATATGATCTTACTAAATTCACCTACTTGCATTGGTAGCAAATCTGTTGTAACTCATTACATTATGCATGTATAATATCAACAAAAGATAGCAGATTAGAGTAGTTATCTGAATAGTTTTGCTGTTCTAGTCTATGTTTTCACCATAAGACTCAATAAATATCAGTTTTGTACTTGCAGAGTCGATCTGTTCAACGCACGTTTTTTTTCGACATGAAAGAAATTAAGTCGTATATGCTTGTTTTATGAGAAGTTAGTTCGGAATATCATGTATAAATTCCCCTTCTCCGACACACTTGCTTCAGTTTTTAAGATCAAATGACCATAAAACGACAAGCTAACAGATTAACGCGCCACGCGTAACAACATCATTAGCAACAAAAAATTTCACCCAATAGTTCAAAAGGATCCAAAGCAATCTTCTCATATCAAAATTTACCAATAAGAATAATGTAATTTTATTGTATTTGTAACTTGTAAGAAGTACTTATATGAAGGGATATCATGTCTGACTTGCAGTATTCAAGGGAAATCATAATGCATATGAAAATGGAACCACCCCACTTTTGAACTCTTGGTGTCAAATATCAGATTTTTGCTCTCCATAACGCAGGTCAAATTGAATCTATAAAAAGTATAAAATGTATACAATTAGAAAGTACCAACCTTCCGGAAGTTAGATATAAGATGATTCACGGAAGACGGAGATCTCTGATGAAAGCTGTGCAGCGCCATCACAGCCTTCTTCCTAACCGCTTCTTTCGAATGACCCAACAATTCAACCACCTGCTGAATCACAGCAGGTATCGTCTCCTCATTAATCAGCTTACAACAAGCATTCAAAGCAGCACAAACAACCAAATAGTTATCCGACTTCAAGTCCTTCTGGATCGTATTCACGATCAATATAATCAAATCATGATCCTCATTCAAAAACAACGTAACAGCCAAATAACCAGTTCGTTTCAGTAACAACGAATCATCATGAGTCATCTTAACAGCATGAATGTACCCAAACGAAGCATCGTGTCCAAGCATCTCGATATACACGAGTCGGATGATGTACTCTTTCATCTTCCGTTTAGGGATGTCTGGCTCGTTAATTCGGCGTTTTAGGGTTTCGATCTCGCGGAGGACGATGCGATCTTCTTCGGATTTGGATCGGGCTTCTCCGATTGATTTGACGAGATCGAGGAACTCCTTGGACTGGCCGAAGCCGCCCTGGGAGCCCATTGCGAGCTCCCTGCCGATTGTCTTCAACTGCTCCAGATTTGCAGTAATTGAATTTTACGATTCAGAGATCGATGAAATTGAGTAGGTAACGATGAAGATGTTCGAGTGGAAATTGGGGAAGATTTTGTGGAAGAAGATGCTGAACTTGGAGAGACGCGTGTAAGGGACGTGGCTTGGATTTGCGTGGGTTTGAAATAAAGAAAAAGAAAGTAAATGTAAATTATGAAATACACTCACTTTGTCGACGCTGTTAAAAAGTTTCTTATAGAAATAGAATGTTAGTGGAAGACAATGGTTATTAAGGTAATTTTAAAGCTAATCCGTGATATTTATACAAATTGATTATCTAGACATCGTCGCAAGTCACGATATAGCAACCAAACGATCTTCAACACATGTTTGATAGTACCACGATATAATATATTTATTGATGTGATTCTGACATTAATGGATTATAACTCATGATACACAAATCCAATTGATTCAGCGTTCAAGTTGGTTAAACATTTATGTATAATCCAAGCAATAACTCATTTTGAATTGTCTAAACAATTAAAACATTAACGGTTATTTTCTTGATATTTTCATGAATTGATGGTTATAATTTTTTATGGTCATATGCACTTCATTATGTTACTTGTATTTGTACCAGTCGTTTGGTAATAGGTCATCAGTAGTTAGTTAAAGTTAGTTAGTTTGATGTCATTTTCACATGTGACATCACCCCCCGTCATACCATTTGCACACATCCTCACCGGATTTAGATAGAACAATGTGTACTGAGGCGAGGGGGAGCAAAGTTCTAATATAAATCATTATTAATCAATTAATTTCATTGTGTTAATCATATATTGACTACTAATTTCCGTTAGATTTACTTCGATTATTAGTGTAATTAACTCTTATTGAGCAATATGTTCCTAACATAATATATATCTTGTCATATTCTAGTTAAAAGCTAGTAGAGGCCCGAGTGTAAGTTAAGTGAGAGTGTTTACTTTTATAAACGTGTTGTATTGATAATTACTTGCCATCTATCTCTAAAATTCATAACATGTTTCAAAGGGCTTCAATTTGTATAATCATCGATTAAAATGCAACCGTATCAAGGTTTATAAACGTCATTAATAAAGATTCTATCTATTAATTGCTATTATACATTTTTATACTTATTTGCACACATGCAAGTTTTTAGTTCCAACGTACAGTATTAAAATATGTAGCTTGCATCTACAAGTCAAAACCAAAATCCCTGGATCAAACTCCATAAGAAAACTTAATTCCATACACGAGTGACAATACAAGTAAGAATATCTCACTCTCCAAACTTTAATACCTTGCATGAAAAACACTTAAATCAACCAACCAGGTAGAAAGATTACATAGAAAACACATATTTATCATTTAGCAAAAACATATGAAATCCGTAACTCTAACTAGCTATTATTTAAATATAAACCACCATGATATATGTTAGCTTTCTCATAAATATATTTAACATTCCAGGTCTTTATGGCCAACCCCGGGGCTTGGTCCTGGGAATGTTGGCCTGTAAGCTTGTAGCTTATACTTCTGGTAGCGACCAGACATAAGCTCGTTTTTGGAGGGAGGATTAGAAGCGACCAAGATTTTTACAGGCAAAGATGGTGGAAGAATATTTTGTGATCTCGATGCTTCGTTTGAAGAGAAACCTTGCGAGAGAAGTAACAAAAGCAACCATAGACGTAGCATAATGATCAATGTTGGAGGCGCACCCAGCTCGATCCCACATAGAGAAGGATGAATCTAATGATATAACAGACTTTGATTAGTGAAGGATATACATGATGATCCTTGGCAGTCACATAGGGTGTTATTTATATGCATAGTACAAGCTAGAGTGCCACTACATGGTTTCAGTTATTTTAAATTTATTAATAGTAAATCAAGAATAGCATTTACGAAAAATTATTGATAAATCAAGGATTATTGATCCCCACCATTTCATTCGTGATATGATTTATCCATTAGATATGTGACATGTTTCTAAGAGGGGAGGGAGTCCTCCCGTTTTGTGACACCCCGCTCCCCGACCCCCGGTTTCCGACCGGTCCAGGCAGCGGTCGGCGTCACTAATCGGGTCAGTACAATGGCAGGATCGAATCAACCAGTTTATAATGCGCAACTCATTTTACACCAAACAAACATTTCATTACATCATTAGAGTATTTTACAAGTGCGGAAGCAAAATATTACATAATCATACTATAACATCTATTAAACAAATACGATAGCCCATGGTCTTGTCTCCTTGATCCAGTTTTAGATACGTGAGATTACATTAGTTGAAAAGCTCAGCTTTCGCTGGTGAGTCCATAGGTTTTTGATAACGATAAAACCTTTGTTAG
>WOUH02000022.1:7585694-7597163 GCA_009936405.2 Stevia rebaudiana | reverse complement strand
AGGTGGAAGAAAGGGTTTCTCTGTCATACCCTGGATTACCAGCTTGTTACATTCTACATACAGTCGATGCATATGTTGAGGGTTTGCCCGATTGTGAGTTTTTGACTGAAGAAGATGATGAGTATCAGAATCTGGATGGAAAAGAAGGATCTGAATTAGCGGTTTCATGTAAGAAACACTACTGGAAATGGGTTGATTCTAGTACTATTTCATCTTGAATTTTGCAGATATGAAGGTGAGTTTATTTAAGCAGAAGCTTTTTCTGAGCTTGATTTGACAATCCTATTGAAGTTTTGATACATCTCATTTGATTATTAGTGATAGAAAAAAATGGTATGTAAATTAATACTGGTGCTGCTTATTGAGTATTATTATAAAGTTTTTATGTTCTTTTATATAAAGCTTCATATTATTTACTAGCTATTCAAGTAACTGTTTCTAGTGTTGGGTAAGAGATAGAGTGATATATATATATTATTTTAATTTTAATTCTTCTAATGTGTTATATATGAATATGAATAAAATGAACCATATTGGTTGATACTTGATACGAAGGATCATATGATACAACCATCACTTTGTCTCTTTTCTTTTCGATGTTATCTTAAAGAAAATGAAAATCATTATGTTCTACAATATTACAATGTATTTCCATCAATACTTTCAGCATTTTAACAGTTGAAATGTAAACATATAATTAGTTTACTTTACTATAAGTTTAAAACAGACATCAACCCATTTCAATCCAAAATCACATAATAACAACATATATAGATTAGAATAGTTTTAAAGAACAAATGAACACATTGGTTATACCTTATTATATAACCTTAACTTCTTAAATCTTATATAAAATCAACTCCTTCCGCCATTTTGGGAAGTTGAACCATTTGAAAACGAATACTGTATAGTGTATACCGAAACATATCATATCTTGTTTACAACTTTACATAATAAAATGACTTGTTTTGTAAGTATTCTTCATAATCAACAAACAATGCGAACTGCTACTCGAAAACACGATTGTGACATGTTTTATCGCATGGATATGGACAATCTATCTCTTGAAATGTACCCCGTTCGAAGTACCAGTTTCCAACCGCTTTTGCAATCGTCTGTTATAAAGATTAACAAATAACAGAACATTAGATCCGAAAACCATAACTTTAATTGAAAAATTAAGTAATTATATACTACATACTGTGTTACTCAACAATGGTGAATCATCTCTCAACCATGTTTCTTGAATTCCAGTTTGACAATGGGAATAACAAGAGTTGATGAACATTCCTCTTGAAGGAGAGTTATCGAATCCAGTTAACGCCTTCAAGAACTCCTGTCTGTAATCTGTTAAATTTACTAAAGATTTAGAGTACTATTTTTCATAATTTTCTTTTTTAAGCTTAATTAACTCCCAATTGTTTATAGAAAAAAATAATAATAACAGGACAAGAAAGTTTCTGAACCCAATTTGACACCACGGTCTATTACCGGTTTCAAGTTTCAACCCACATACTAAAAGTGACCCGTTTTAACATCCAACCCGTACATTTTGTTGGTTAAAGTTATTAAATGAGACAAGAGTGAACCTTGCAGGATATTGAGTTGATCAGATGAACATTTTGTTATATCAAGTTTGCATTCGCGCCATGTCCCTTTTCTATCAGCAACACCTGGAGCCAATATATTTTTTATCTGTAAAATAATATTAATCAGAATTTAATCAAAGAAACTTGACAATTAAGCTAATGTAAAAGCCAAATTTATATTATTGCTGTTTATATGGAGGTTTGCCTTACCTGCCATGAATCATACGCCGCGTTTATTAAAAAAATTGGTGTTTTAATGTATTGCACCATGTTTTGTGGGAAAAAACACTGCAAAAATTACAAGAAATGTTAGTTTTGACAGAAAAGAAAAAATAAATTATTAGTATTTTTTTATGACATCTGGTTATACCAAACTAGGGCTCATTTTTGAAGTGCAATCGGGAGACAAAGCTTTAGCAGATCCCTACATAATCAAATTGCAAATAATAATAATAATAATTAGGAAATATAAGGACAAATGAATAATATGATAAATTAAACAAGGGATTAGAAGGTACATGTGTGTTAACAACATCTGCATAAAAGCCTTCAATGTGACTCGTTCCAATAATGGTCTTCCTGTTTATGAACCAATAATTTAAACTTTTTATGTTGAAATTGAAAATGAAGCGAACGCGAAAAAGAAATAAACGTTTGAAATAAAAGTTTACGCGTTCATGAAGAAACCAGCATCAGATAGACATTTCACTTTTGTGGTTGCAGGTAAAAGTGATCTGAAGTTATCACAATGCAATATGGTGGTTAGTCCACCAGCTGAACAACCAGCAAGCATTGCCTATTATATAAAATTTTCAAATTATAAACTATTATTTTTAAAAGTAAACATAATATCAATAAGATGATTAAATGGTTAAAATTGAAAAAAAAAATGAGTTTACATTCTTCGCGTTCTTCATTCCTTTTGCTAATAAATCTTCAATAACAGCTTTGAAAATTCTTGCTCCTCTAAAATAAAGATTGGTTTTCTGAAAAAATAAATAAATATAGATGTGGTAAATATTATTTAACACTATATTATAAAAAATATAGATATATATATATATATTTAAAATCTAGAAAAGCCACACCAAAGTTACAAGCAACTTCAGGATTTGTTAAAAAACTATGACTTACAGGATCAACTTCTTCAACATCACCAGTAAAAGAAGCTCCATCACAATACCGAACCTTGATTCTATTCCAATCGTAAAAATCTAAAAAAAAAGTAGAAAGTAAATAAAAAGTAACCACTTGTTTCTTTTCTAACTATAAATCAAAATAACCAAAACGCGACATACCAGGGTTATATTTTGGCTTGTTGTGAAACATCCCCGAGAAGGTCTCGGTTGTCAACATTTCCTTAGAGGAACCCAAACGCGTATCTCTACGCGCAAGGCAAGTCGTGACATTGTTGCACCATCCGCCCCCCTAATTATATTTTGCAAATCATGCATAAATTTATTCATTATTCATAAAAAAAGTATTAAAATATTAAGAAGCATGTTGAAGTCTTTAATAGTTAAAAATCATGAACCAACCTCGAAGAAAACCAACCAGTTGTCGATTCCATCACCGAATCCTTTATCCATATGATATGCAGGAGCACTTCCATCCAAACAAACTGAAAATGATCATGAATATTAAGTCCACAACATGTTAAAAAAAAATGAAAATAAAATAAAAATATTTAACATTAAGTTCTATTATTTAATAGTTGAAAAAGTTTAATTACCAGCTCCTTGAGCAACAGCACTTTCCAGAAAAGTGAGTCCAACTTCATAAGCTTCAATACTCAATAAACTTAATAATCCGAATAAGATTATCCATAACCATTTACCTTTTTCCATCATCATACCTTAAATTACATAAAGATTTCAGAACAATATGTATAATATTATGAATCATAGATGTACGTGTGTATATATAGTAGAGGGTGATATTAAAAACCATAAATAATGCAAAAAGTGAGAACCAACTTGGTACATTCAATTATTTGTGTCTTATAACGTGTCTTAAAATGCACCATTGTTAATTTGTTATGTACATGTACTAGAATTGATATATGTTTATGAGCAAATAAATTTATGCATAGATATATTTAAACATCTACACACTGAGGAGTCGTTGATGTTTTCTAATCTAAACACGTTTACGAAATTTACGTATTTATTTAATCTTTTACAGTTATAATATTTTCATTTGGTTTTTAATTATAATAAATGAATAATTTGAATTATTACTCGTAGTTGTCGATTGATTTGAGATTCTCTGTATGTAATAAACTGAATGAAATATATATTTCGCCTACCAAGCAAGTCTCTTTCCAGAATTGACACATACCCACATTTTTCAATTAGCAGTGTTGACTTTTGCGGTCATACTAATCAATTTTTTTAAAGCAATAATTAGATTGCTTTAAGTGTTAACTAATAATAATAAAACAGGATGATGGTAAAAGATATGAAAAGATGTAAACGGGTTTCAATTTTTTCATCTAGATCAAACCGCAAGTTCAGATTCAAAAGTCAACATAGTTGACCACACAAAGTCAAAAACATCTTACATGAAGTTTACTTAAACTCACATACAACATCATCCGTGATTATCTATCTACAATCAACTTACTTCTAAGTCAATACGTTACTGAAGATCTGAGGTACAAAAGCAAGAATTGGGGTACCAAAATTTAGTTATTCTGCCTAATTGAATTTACTTAATGACCAAAGAAATAGTAATAATGAAACATCAAACACCGGTACGGCCGTACGTGTGGAGTCCAATTTGATGATCTTATGATATCTGGTTTTTATGACTCGTTATATCAAGGGGCAAAGGGGAATGAAATGCCAGATTAATCTGAAAATGTTTTTAACGGGACATGTTTAAATGTCGTTTAACATATCAATGGTGTGTCTCATTCTCTTTTGTTTAGAAAAACCATTATTAACGAAAATATCTTATTATTTTAATTTACTAGTTATTTTCTATAGCTTTAACTTATTATGGTTATTAATTTTATATATCTATATTTTTAAATTATTTATTTTATTAGAAAAGCTTGAATTTGATGATCGGTCATGCAAGCCTTGTGGTAAAGTGTATATACAATCCCCAACTAAGGGGATGTTTGGTAACATCTGAATCATTAAGTGCTGAACCATTAAGATGTCTGAATGGCTAAGAGGCTCTGAACCAGTAAGTGCTGAACCATTCAGACTCTTATTTTTACTTAACCATTCAGATGGTTATTCAGATGTGGAGGCCGATTCAGATGTTGATTTTTACATCCCACCAAACGGTCTGAA
Source organism: Stevia rebaudiana (assembly GCA_009936405.2). Lineage (NCBI taxonomy): Eukaryota > Viridiplantae > Streptophyta > Magnoliopsida > Asterales > Asteraceae > Stevia > Stevia rebaudiana. The sequence continues at coordinate 7,592,269 of WOUH02000022.1, read as the reverse complement.
TCTGAACGATTCAGACCTGAGGCCATTCAGACCCCATTCAGATGTAAACAAACAGGGCCTAAGTGATGTAGGTTTAAATCTTGTAAAGTGTAGGGGTGATTTTAGCCGTTAAAAAAGAATGAAAATTTAAACAACTTAATCATATCTTTATTTGAGCTAAAATTAAAATAAATAAATAAACAATAGATATTCGGCATATATCACTAAATAAATCACATATTTGATTTCCTTTAACTTTCATTGAAAAATAGACGTGACACTATGATGGTGTATGTGCGGTGTGGGATCAATAGAGAGACTTTAATATTTCAAGTATTGTTGTTTAATTGGTGATTTTTTATGTTTGTAAATGTGCTGGAATCTAACAATATGTTGGTTTCGGTTTTTAACAAAATGGGTTTGTTGGTGTTAAAAAAAAAATAGCACCTCATCAAGTTTTATATATAAATTCAAGCTAGTACAGACTTTAGAACAAATGATCTAGCAAACTACAACTTTATTTAAAAAACAAGTCAATCTTACCTTAGAGATGAACGATTACTTTTAGAAAGAGTAACTTGAATTGCAATTTTGTGAGAGCCATTTGGCTTTTATATATACTGATTCTGATACTTACCGACAATGATAAAAATAAAAATTAAAAAAAAAAACACGAACGTTGTAGGGAACGTGGAACTTTCACTTTCACGCCTAAAAAAAACAAAAAAAAAACAAAAAAAAAAACAAATAGGCACCGACGGAGACAAAGATTCGCGGTCCATATATGCATCGATAATGTCAAAAAACAAAGGCACCTTGGAAACCATAATTATTCATTAATAATTTACCAACCAGAAACGTGGATCTAGGGGCGACCATCGTATTATTTTACTGACTCATGCTCAGGTCCTGTTTAATATTTTAAATTGGATTAAGTGGAAACTAAACTAAGATTTGAAAAATGTTTCGAAATGACAACGAATAGGGTTGTAAATGAATTGACTGTTGTTCACGTCTGTCATGTGTAGAGTTTGTTTAGAGTTCGTTTGATCTATGAATGAATATAAACAAAATAAATCTGTTCGTTTAGTTAGATGAAAGAACATGAATAGAAGTCACATTTGTTCATTAACGTTCATGAGTGTTCGATAATGTGTTCGTTTATGTTGTTTATGTCATTCAATAAATTTGTTTTATATCTTCAAATTGCAATGGTTGAGTTTATTACCTTATATCTTCAAATTGCAATGGTTTAGTTTATTACCTTATATCCTTGTATTTGTGATTTTAATTATCAATTGACCAAAACTTTTTATGTTTATAATTTTTATATCAACTGTTTAATTTTATATCTATTTAAGTTTATTAGTATGCTGTGAATAAGTATAATTTTTTAATGAACGAACACGTAACAATAAATTTTGTTCGGTTAACGTTCGTGAATCGTTCGTAAACAAGTTGAATTTTTAACGAACGAACGAACATGAACAAGGGCTTGTTCACGTACGTTCGGTTCGTTAGAACCCTAACTATTAGTGTCTAACACTCAGTAGTAAGTATTTTATTTGAACAACAAATAGATCGTTGGCTAATCTACTCATAAACTACATCTAAGTATACTTTCGCTAAGAATTGAACCTAAAATTCCTCTCTAGAAGACAAGCCTCCACCTCATACTCAATAAATTTGTACACATGGTTCGGAAATAGCCAAGTATGATAATTTAGAATTGACTAAATTATCATTTTATGATGAATTTTATTTATTTCGTGAATAGAATTTTTTCAAAAATTTGGTGGCAAATTTGACTTTTATATTGTCAATGAAAAACTTGCTCGATCCATATCAGTTAGTTGGGCACATAGCAATATAGCATAAATTAGGTTGATTTTGAAATCTGGAATTAATTTGGTAAAACTATTTGCCAGAATTGACTTTTTCAAAGCTGTATTAGATGTATATGTACATAATAGTTTATAACATATTTCCGTAATCTTTTTTAAATGTATTTTAATCAATTCACAAATTTAACAAATCATCACCTATAGCATGGTTCGTTTTGAATCAGCATATACTCTATCAATTAATATTCAAACTAAAGACATTCAAATTGGCACATATTTTTAAGTATACTAAGAATCGTTAATGTAAGTTACATGATCAATAAAGAATACATCAACCACACTTTGTATACAATGTTGACATATATGTAATTTCCAACTTCCATTTTGTACCTTACCTAACTAAAGAGACCTTTTGTTATCTCCCACATTTCCCATATCCAAAAATCGACGTACCAGATGTGATCATAATAATAGTCGTATCATGCGTGTGATTGATGTTCCAAAGAATGTGTATGCATAGATGATTGTTTGTTTCTAACAGGACACGCGATATGATTATTATCAAAAAACACGATTATGGCATGTTTTATCGCATGGATAAGGACAATCTATCTCTTCAAATGCACTCCTGTCATAAAACCAGTCTCCAACCGCTTCTCCAATCGTCTAATTGTAAGGTTTGTGGTATCGGTTAGTTCCAAAAACATATTGATCAACTTTTTAAGTACAATTAGTAAAACAAGCAAGTCATTACAAAAATTATATTGATCTACTTTTTAAAGTTAATTACACAAAAGATCCATGTGGTTTGGGCAAAGTAACAAGTTTGGGTAATAAGGTTTAAAAGTAACAAGTTTGATGCTTGTGCTACTAGTTTTATAATGAGTTTGGTATTAATGCTGACTTCTATTAATTTTTATGTTAAAGTAGGGTGAAATGACCAAAAAAAATACCCTTTGATCTTTCACCCTAGACATTTAAAAAATTCAAAGAGTATTTTGGTCATTTTACGTAAATCTAACAAAAAAGTTAACGGGAGTTAGCTAAAAGACCAAACTTGTTACAAAATAAATGTATTGCTTGGTTTGCTCAATAATCCCCAAACTTGTTACTATACTCAAGCTTTCGTATGACGTTTTTTCATACAAACGGTTTTTGTAAAAAATTAGTCGGAAAACACGTTTCTGTCAAAGTTCCTACATAAATCTTCGTCGGGATTTTTTTTATATTTTTGGTAGATCTACGTAATTAACTCAGATGATTAAGTGAATGATTTATAAGTGCAAATTTAAAAAAGAAAAAAAAAACACTTTGGAGAGTTTCAACACGTTTGACTTGTTTACCTTTTAGCCAGTTAGTTTAGTTTGACCCGTTTGGCCCGTTAGCAATACACAAATACTTTGAAACAACTTAAATGGGCCGGCCCACTTTACCTTGTTGGTCAACATGGGTGAATCACTCATAAACCATGTTTCTTGTATTTCAGTTTGACAGTGAGCATAACAAGAATTGATAAACATCCCTCTTGGTGATGAGGTCCCAAAAAATCCATCCAATGCGCGCAAGAACTCTAGCCGAAATTCTGTAAATTAAAAAGTAAAATAATTATAAAAATCAAAATGTAGTGTGGTATTATGACTAAAAAAATTAGTGCGATTACTCAAAACACTGATTTGTAACTATAGTGTGGTAATATGACTAAAAAGTTATATAATTACAAAAATATTTAAAGTTAAGGTGATTACTCATTAGTGACCTTGTATGATCTGAATTTGATCTGATGAACACTGTTCGATATCAATTTTACAATTATGCCATGTACCGTGGGGATCAACAACACCTGGAGCCAATGCATTCTTTATCTGTTAAATGTAAAAAATTTTAAATTGAATCAGGATAATGTTAAAAAGAAACTTTGACAAAAACATAAAGATCAGTATAATGGAAAAATATTTTTGAACTGTTTGACTAACCTGCCAAGAATCATAGGCCGCGTTTGTTATGAAAAGTGGTGTTTCTATTTCTTGAACCACATTTTGAGGAAAAAAGCACTGTGAAAACAAAAAAATATTAAAATTTTGAGAAAGTATAATTGTTGGAAACACTATCAACATATTCTTTCTTACTAAACTATTTTTCATTGTGGAAGTGCATGATGAAGGCAAATTTTTGGCTGATCCCTACAGCAGAAGCAAAAATAAATAAATAAAATAAAAATAAAAATTAGAAGATGAAATGAACTATTGACATTAAACTCAACGAGGTTAAAGGGGAAAAGAGAGTACATGTATCTTGACCACATCATCATAAAAGGCCTCAAGGCGTCTTTTCCCGAAAAGATCCTTCCTATTTATAAATAATATTATATTAAGTATGCTGAAAAATATATAAAATAAGGAAAAGAACAAGGGTTTGTGATAATATCTTACGAATTAATAAAATAACCAGCATCAGCAAGGCATTTCACTTTGGTGGTGGTTGGAAAAAATGCTTTAAATTTATCACAGTGTAATATGGAAGCAAGTCCACCAGCTGAACATCCAGAGAGAATTGCCTGTTATAAATTTCTACTAATTAAATAACTATTAAGAAAAAATAAATAAATAATATTTATGTGTAATAAGGGAATCATACATTTTCAGCATTATTCATTCCTTTTGCTAACAAATCCTCAATGACAGCATTGAATATCCTTGCTCCTCTAAAGTGAAGATTAGTTTTCTAAAATATTTATAAAAAGGAAAAACAGTCATCCATTTATTAGAACAAAATACAAGTTGTAAGGGTAATAAAGTCAATACTCGTTTTAGAACTTACCGAATTGACTTTTTCTACATCACCCGTAAAGGATGAACCATCACAGTATCTAACCTTGATCTTGTTCCAATTGTAGAAATCTGTAAATGGAATTAAAAAAAATAAACAATGAAAACATTTTGAAGTATGATGTCTCACTAACTATGTAATAGTTTTTTTACCGGGGTTGAATTCATGTTGATTATGTAAAATCCCTGAGAAAGCAACTTCTTCGATCATTTGCTTAGAAGAACCTAAGCGGGTCCCACTACGGGCGAGGCAAGTAGATATATTGTTACACCATCCTCCTCCCTTGTAGTTAGTTATTCAAAAAGGACATATATGTCAGCTCTAAATATAATCATAAAAAGTTTAATATGAACCATATTAGAACAATTTAAATTGCTAAAAATTATTATTTATTCAGTAAAACTATCAATGCATTCTGGTGAGGTTTACATACACATGCTTATTGAAATGAGAGTACGTATGATTATCACTTCATGTTTGCGTCTAATTATGGAGTACGTATGATTATCTCTTAATGTTTGTGTCTAATTATCATAAGAAATGAGAAACGAACCTCAATGTGTACTAACCAGTTATTGATTCCTGCACCAAATCCCACATCCCAGTGATATGCAGGTGGACTCCCATCTAAACAAACTGCAAAAATAAAAAAATTGCACAAAATATGTCAAAATAATAGATGTACCAAGTTCAGATATTATATTTTTTACAATAAAGAAAGGGGAATTTGAGTTGTAGTTAGTTTACCAGCTCCTATATTCACTGCAGTTTCAATATAAGTAATATTAACAGAGAAACCATATGTTTTCAGCACGCTTAGTGAACCAATCAGTAATATACATAGCCATTGGCGTGCGTTTTTTATCATCATCCTGCCAATTGATCAAAATACGAGAATAAAACATCTTTTACTTTAGATTAGAGTTTCCAAATTGAATGATTTTACTTGTTGTTGAAGATAAATGATATTTATACTTTTTGGATCCAAACTGAAAGTTATTTCAACTGTATTAAGGTGATTTTGAAGGTCAGCAAAGAAACATTTCAATCTTCAAGCGTGGAACTATAATATCATATAGAAGCTAGAACATCTCAAACCATAATTCATCACCAACTTATTTTTTATAAAATTCCAATTAGAAATTTAGACATCACCAAGTTTTTTATAAAACTCACTTAGACATTTAATCAAACAAGTGGTGTGCATTATTAAATCAAGCAATAAACATAAACCATGTCTATCAACGTCCAACGATTCAACCCAGACTCAAAATCACAAATTCACAATCACTTAACGAAATTCAAGATACACAATCAAGATTGAAACCATATAGTGGTCAAGAAACAACTAGCATTCAACATTCAAGTGTAACATACTAACATAATCATTTAATCAAATAATCAACTAATTAAGTTGCATTCAACATTGGAGAATCAAACAGGAAAAACTAACCTTTTGAGTTTCGAGATGTAATCGAATTTGGGGAAGAAGAATTTGAAGCTCGAAACAAGGATTCCGGGTAAGAATTTGAAGCCGGAGGGTGAGCGCGAAGGGGTTGCGTGTCTGTGTGTTTGAAAATGTCAGAACGAGCAATGCAATTAGCGCTTGAAGGGGTTAAAAATTTAACGTCGTTTTGAATGAAAAACAGTCGAATTAGTAAAGCAAAAGGATCCGAACCCGAGACAAATTCAGAAGAAGAAAACGTGATTAATAAGGTTGGGCAATGTTATAAGTGTGAGAAGAGTATCAAACGAACCCTGATTGAGCCTCATTCTAACGGCGTTAGAATCGTCTCGTCGAACTCTTTTCCGCCCCAAAAAACCTAACCCTCCTCCCTCGAAAAAAAAAAACTAAACCCACACCTCACCCCCAAAAGCCTAAAACCGTCACGTCACCTCCACCCTATAAAAACCTAACCCCCCCAC
>WOUH02000022.1:7571317-7585594 GCA_009936405.2 Stevia rebaudiana | reverse complement strand
TGAGACTGTCTGATCCACAGTTGTCAAATAGTATTGTGGTCACCGGCTTTAATATCCTGAGATAATATCAAGATGGGGATATTAAGTGCCACATACGTTAATATTATGAGATAATATCAAAATGTAATATTAATGCCAAATTATCAAAGGTTTTATGTGAAATGTTAAAACCTGTGAATTCACCAGCTTACGCTGACCGTTTTTCCAAATATATGTAATCTCAGGTATATGAGCAAGGCAAGGGAAGGACTGGCTGGGGTTGTATTATTATGTTATTGTACATTATTTGCTTCCGCTGTAATACATTATTATATGAAATAAAAAGGTATGTTTTTGTGTAATATGGCTTGTATATAAATCTGTGGTTCGATCCGGTTTGGTTACTGGTTAGTGACGATCCATTCTTGGGCCGGAGGTCGAGGACGGGGGGCCGGGAAGTGGGGTGTCACATATAACGCCACTGAAATGAGTTCAATCGGAGTTCGTTTGAGTCAGTTATGAGAATATCAAAATCCTTCCTATTTGATCCTAATTCTAATAAAGGTTAACAATCTGAACATGTTGTTTTTATTACTTTAAATCCTTTTCAATTACATTTATAGGTCAATTCTAATTTCTAACGGGTCAACAAATATTCTCGTCATGCGTTCCCTTTACAACTTAAAATTCTTGGGGTCATGTGACCCCAACCTTTAAAGGGTGGGTCGCCCCTGCAAATGATGATATGTGAAGAAAGTGTGTGATTTGCCAAAAAGAAGAGAAAAAACTCGAGAGTTGGTCTTCGAGCTTTGAAAGCTGAAGAGGCTTAGCTGCAGCTACGGCAGAATTTATCTTGTTTCTTGCTCTCTTTACTACGGAAGAATTAAATTTGCAATTTATGCGCAAATACGATCAATCGATGTTATTGCTCCAGGCCTCCAGCAAAAAATAAACAAAACTAAAAAAGAGTAAGCTGCAAGTTAAGTCTATGTAGTTTTGGACCGAGTAAGATACTCAGGTTGAGTCTGTTCTGAAATTACTCTTTGAGTCTCTATGGTTTAAGTTTTTTTTCTCAATTGGGTTCCTTAGCCTGACTATAGTCAATGACATGTTAAAATGGAAGGGGTATTTTCGTCATTTTGTGTCAATTGTTATGGATAACTTCGTCAACTGATTAAAAACTCATTCATACCTTCACCAACCAAAATCTGCTACATAAATGTTCTACACGACGTCACACATTCATCTCCACCACACTTCAACGCCACCTTCGACGACCTATTCGTCACTTGCCGTCGCATCCCCACCATTAACTACGCCCGCTTCTACCCCTCTATACATCATGTTTCCCCTCCTCATCTGCTACCCATCGTCAAATGGCTACCACCAATTAACCTCATTTTCCCCTCTATCCAGCCCATGTTTCCCTAGTTGTCTTTTTGCCACCGCTGAACACGAAACTTTAAATCCCGTTGTCTCCCACCATCCCTTTCACACTTTCTACATGTACTTCAAGAATCAATCTGCCATCTCTTTCGGCCCTATCTACACCATTGCCACCGCCACCAAGAAGATGAAGATGACGAAGAAAGTTAAAGACCCAATTGAACCTCATTTTTGCAATTGAAGATTTATTGTATGTGTATAGAGAGCAGGTTGCCTCTCGGGTTTCCACGAGCTAGCGGGTAACATCGTTGCAAAGCCCCAGCTTCGCGTGATCGGGAAGCCCAACGGCTTTAATAACCCGACCAAACATTCATACACATCTCCGTCCAACGGTAATATTACTGTTACCCACCACCCACCTTCATTTAATTCGCACCCCAAATAAACTATATATACCTCACAACGTCATCCTTTTTAATCACTTTTTTCATCAAATTTCACCCAGAAATTCATCCAATTTCAGTCTTTTTTTAATAACTTTTTCATCAAATTACTCACCATCAAAATAAACTCAAACAAATTACCAAGTGGTCGTCCTCACATGTGGATCAACAAAGAGAAGAAAAGCTTAGCTTGAACTTTTAATTTAAACGATTGCATTGGGTGATCGTAAGTATTATTATAAGCCATGTTGACAATTAATTTGGTTGATAAATCTTTAATAATATTTAAAAAAAAAACATAAAAGTTTTAGTTATGTAATGAATTTTATTTCTTATAAACAAGTAACATATAAAAAGACCGGGTCAGTTCCAGTTAATAATGCATAAAGTTCCAAACCTGAGAGATATAACCGACTTACACAAAAAATCATCTGAAACCCGAGTAAAAGTCCGTTTTAATTTATTTTCTTTATTTTAGTAATCTCCCAACTTTTTGTACAGAATTATAGCATATAACCCCCCCCCCCCCCCCCCCCCCGGGGCGGGTAAGTGAGTGAAATTTAAACGTACCCTAAAAGTTACGGGTTGCCAGTTGCAACTTTTTATCACTTACACTTAAATATGCTCGAACGTGCATATGAACATAAACACAAACTTTCATCACAAATGGCATTGTTTGTAATGCATCTCTATCATTACGACTCCACAGACTCCCTACCCCTCCACAAGACAACGTTGCTGTCACACCCTGTCGGTGGTGGAAACACCAACATGACCTCATGCTTGTTCAATAGCACAAATATTAAGTTTCATAGATTTAATCATTTAAATTACATTGTTGAATAGTTCAAAATAAAATCAAAACAAGTAACATTGTTCAACATCATTCAATCGTAACAAAATGTATCTTCTAGCCCAAGCATCCTAAAGCCAACTTCAAATAGCAACCATCAAATCATGTACACCAATTTGCATGGAACATGTATGAAATTAAGTGTCAACTATAAAAGGTAGTTGGTGAGTTACAACAGTTTGTAAAACAGTTATAAGTATTTGAAAAGGTTTGCATTGTAACATGAACATGTAATACATGACCAAATGTGAAACTAAACACCATCTATTATTTACTAATTCTTGCGACTTAAACGTGCGTAAATACAACACTACTATAATGAATAATGAACAAAAATTGGTCATCCAATGGTATAATGTGGTTTGGTAAGGTCAATAGATCTATCACCACACTTTGTGGCTTTTAACAATTAATGATCAACACTCATATAGTTTATGTACTAGTTTGGACAAGTAGTGCAAAACAACATGAATCAAATAAACAACGCAACTATATAATGTATAGGGTAAATGTTCCAGCTCCGAGTTTAAAACAATGAACAAGTAAAAGGGGGAGTTGTACTCACCTTGCAATTAGTAAGTGACAATGTAACCAAGTAATGTAATTCCAAAAGAAAATCCGACAAGCACAACAATCACTATGTGTAACCTATGTGTATTATACATGTATATAGGTATATGAGTAGCTTGAACTACTTTTTTAGATGAGTTATATGTATTGTATGTTCAATACATGTGCATTAGTTTGGCTCCTTTCCAAAAAGGGTTTTTTGGCAAGGTTTAGTTTTCAAACATATTTGTGTAAATTTTGAGGCTTGTTCATGATTTTATTTAGTTGACCAAACAGAAGCCTCAAGTCATGAAATTTGAACAGGAGGTACTCCTATTTGTTAGGTTTATAAAAATATTTTTTTATAAGTTTTGGATCAATATATTGATCATTAAAATTTCAAGAACACAGTGCTGTCAAATTATGGACAGTTTTGACAAAATAAATATTTAGGTTCATAAATCATTACAGGAAATTACAAATAATGTAAGACCAGGAGGTATATTAGCTAACATATCAAACTTTACAGAAAGTCAAGATTAAATCCTTTTGGATGAACACACAAGAAATGGTACCTTATGCAAGTTTGACATAACATATGACATCCAAATCAAGTGAGTCCAGTGGCATATGAAAGATAACACATTAAAGTTTGTAGAAATCTAAGAATGAATAGATTTGGTTAAGTATATAAGGAGATATGCCACCTGCAAGTACACCCATATTTTTTGTCGATTGGACAACTCTGCCCTTCGGGCTTGTTTAGTGGGTTTGACATATCAAATGACATTCAAATTGTGAGATTCCAGTTGCAAAGAAAGATAACACATTAAAATTCATCTCTGGCCTTTTGGATCAAGTCATTTGAGGTTGTTAGCATACCCATATAGTCAGTTGAATAAGGATTTTAAAACATAAATGTGTTTTGTGTGCAAGAGTGTAAAAATCATTTGATTTAAGTGAATGAACAAGTAATGTAAACAAGTAATGGATTGAACAAGTAAAATTGTACCTAAATGCTCTTAAAATTTCAATACTAAGGAGAAAAATGTTCTTGAGCTTGAACTTTCAAAAGCTTTTAAGAGTGGAAAATGAGCAAAAAAATTATCAACAAATGGGTTCTATTTATAGGGATGAAATGACTTGAGAAATGTCCCAATGAGAAATGTACCAATGAGTAATGTGGGACACAAATTGTAGTTTTAAATGGATAGAAGAGTTTGAGAATGTTCCATTAAGCAATGTGGGACAAAAATTGTAGCTTTAAGTGAAGGAAGTCTAGAAAATTTTGTTAAGATAAAATGACTTCATTTTATTTAAGAATTCTATTCAGATGAACTATGAACATTCTTTAAATTTTTTTTGTTTAATTTAATTGATTAAGTATTGTTTAATAGTAAATTTTCATCTTTGTAAAAATAAAAAACTGTATAATAATGTATTGTAAAATGTTCAAAGAAAGACACCATGTTGAATAATTCGATTTCTCATCAAATAAGCGAAATATATTACATCGGAAAATTCACGAATATTACAGTTGCTTTGCTAAAAAGAAAATCAAATGGCGTCCTCTATCTATCCTACCTCCCCCTTGTCATAATCACCTCCCTTCCAGATGAATTTCTCCCCCGCGCATCTCTCCTCCACGTCCTACCAACTTGTGTCTCTTTCTTTCACATCGTACCACATACTTAACGTTTTTATCACCACAGAAAAGATCTGAGTTACGTCACTTGATAAAAAAAAAATACTAAAAAAAAAGGATAGCAAGCATTAGACGTATCCCAAAAATTAAGACGCGCAAAACAAGTCTAAACTTGTTAAACACGTTAGACATGACACGAAACAATTATCATTGGTTCTAAACATGAACACAACCTTTTTATCTAAATGTGTCTTATTCACCAAAAGATGTGCAGAGATATGCTAATAAACAAGTTCTACAAATATGAATTATTTAACATGATTAAATGTAACATGCTCAATAATACAATACTACACGACCTGATCTGTTCAACATGCTTAACGTCAGTAGCAGAGCTTTGTCATGGGTGACCAATAATATGTATGTAGAATTTTAAGAAATTTCATAAGTGGCAGGTCTATATATATAAAAGAATTTTCGGTCAAAATCGCGAAATTTACACTACGGACGAAAAAATCAGCAATGGTCCGGGCCATCACTGGCCCCTTGAATGTTACGCCCCTGCTTAACGTACTAACAGTAAAAGATATTAAAGGCTACCTACTATTTACCCGTAAATAATATCTTTATACGATAATTTGCAACATGTCAAGAACCCTTAAAACTCTTCAAACCTATATATTTTCATTATTTAAAAAGAAATTAAACAAGTATAATCATGTGATAAACAGGTACAGTGGGAACTCAAAACTTGACATTATATTCGTGCCATATGATCATGTCATGATAAGATACTAATTAACATATTAATATGTAAGTGTTAAGAATTGTCGACTCTACCAAAAATGGATAATCACGAATAGAGTACACCGGTTATCAAATTCCATAAAATAAATTCCAAGACACAATAATGAACATGATACAAACCGGCTAAACAAGCTAGCTAGCTTTTCAAACATTGTTAAACATTAGTTAGAACCAGGATCATTCTTTGACAATGTGTACTACAATCGCAACAAACAAACACCAAATTCAATCACATAAAAAAAGCTCGAAACATCAATCTTCCATCTCAAACGAGCACACCGATCAAGTGCTGACATAACTGGTCTCCGAAGTAGTCGTAGACGACCCACGCTGCAACTGATGTAAAACACTCGTCGGTGATGAAGAATTAGACACCGAAGATGACCTCAACGCTTCAGCAAGAGGTCCACCCATCGAACCTGCTTGGTGGGTACCCCATAACATGCCCCAGTTCAATGGACCGCGATCCGGTTCACCATTGATGTCTTCGCGAGGTTGACCCCTAACATCGTTTGATTCGTTTCCAGTTGAAAGTCTCAAAGAAAAGTCAGAAGCTGCATCTCTTGAAACGGAAATGGAAAGACTCGTTGCTTGAACTTCTTGTTCTTCAACGGTTCGTGGCCAATCGTTGAAAAATGGTCGAAGAATTCGACCATCTGATGGTTTCGTGTCATTAGTAGATTCGGGGATCCTGTGAAAATTTTGAATTATAAATAATTATTTGGAAAAAAAATACAATTAATCCAAAAAGAGTTTAAAGGTTATAATTTAAACCCAGTGTTATAAATAGATCGAGAACCAAACCCGTAACCGGTACGGTTGGAATGGGTTGTACCGGGTTTGAGTTTTGGTTAAAGACTATAAGATTTAAACTACTGATGTCTCTTATAGTAGTGAAAGTCTTTCTCAAATAATCTTAAATAATGAGCTTATATGTTTTTATAAGCGTAAATTAATATTATTTCCATCATGAAGTTATTTTTAAGTTTTGTCATTTCCTTTTAGAAAACAATATATTTCTTTTAATCTTTCAGATATAAACAACATAAAAATATAACCGATTCAATGTTTACGTATCACATTCTGATTAATTGATTATACATCCGAAACTCTATGTGAAATGTGTACTACATGCAGGAAATTTATTAATATATTTATAGATGGATGACAGTGAGTAAATGAGAAATAAAAAGATGGAAATAGTAGTTGGTTGCAGGCTGCGAGTACAGTGACAATATGAGTGGTTGGGGTGAGTTTTGCACTATATTGACCCTAGATTCTACGGTCATACAGCTATTATATTCCGACAATACAAAAATGGGACCCATGGGTTTGTCTGTATCTGCTAGTGGGCCCACCAAACACATCATCTAGGACAAGTTTTTATATCAATTTCCACAAAATGTTCTTTTTCTTACTTAAAAAAAAAGTAAAAAAAATTAAAAAATAAAAAATAAAAAAATTCTATGTATTGTGTGGGTTGTGAGATTTGGACCCTCACTCTCTATCTTTTTCTATGTATATATATAAAAAGAGATAAAGGACGGTTTCGATATATCACATGCGTTTTTATATTTACTAGTACAAATTCATTTTTTAAGACGGTTAAAATGAATTTAACCGTCTTAAAAGATGTCTTAAAAAATAATTTTTCATATTATGCATTTTGGGTGAAATAACCGTCTAAAAAAAGAAACCTTTTATTCATAAATGCTTTTTTTAATTGTATAAATGTTGAATAAATATAAAAGAATTTATTCCTAAAATTAATGTTTAAAAGACTTTCTCATAAATTAGTTATACCAATGATAATTTTTGTAATGGATACTCAAATGACATCAATATATCTCTGAAATCTTTTAGGGTATAATCTTTTGATTGGTTTGAAACTGATGTATAAATAGAAATCTTTCACATAAAAGTAAACAAAGAGTTTTTTGTTATCTTCTTAATAAAGGTAAGTGTTTGCTCCTCTTGAAAAGCATCATATCTTAGCGTATCATAAAGTCTCTTAACAAGTAAGTTTTAGAAACGAACATAATCGAAACCTATCTCTTAATCGGTTAAGTCTTTTATTGTCTCAACACAATCTTGTAAAAAAAATACCTTAGGTTATTAATGCATTATTTTACCTATTTAAAAATCTTTATCAAATTTTCTAATTACAAAACCGGTGTTCCACAAAAGCTCAACAAACCTAGTTATAATGGCATCTCACAAGACAGTAAAATGCAAAACTGAGTAGGGGTAATATAGTAAACTCTGAAAAGATATATTCTTTGCCAGAAGGATAAAGAAAGAGCAACTTTCACTGTAACTTGGGTGCCACTTTTAACGTATCAAGAACATTATGTTTCCTACACTCACAGTAGACTACAACTGTTTATATGCATTTTAGGACACAAAGGTCAAACTTTAGGGTACAATAGGTTTAGGTTACCTTTGGTTGATATGAAGTTGATCAAAAGAAGAATGCACCGAACCACCACCACCACCGGTGATCACCGTCGTATACGGCTTACCACCATCGCTTAAAGAGGCGGCGGTGTTTGTTGAGGCGGCGACAGCGGCGGCGGAGTTAGGTGTGGGGATTTCCACAGGCTTTCTTGAACGATTCCGACCACGGTGGATGTGACGCTCGCAGTACTTGTGACCGGTGACGACATCTCGTGAACACCGCCATTTTTTCCCGTCGGTTCTCTTGCACCGACCCGGTTCTGGATCCATTCCTCTCCCCCAATAACCTCCACCTGTCTGATACACTGGTACACATATACATATACATTTATCTTTATATTATTATTATATAACATGTATGACATTAGAAAGCAACATGAAACAAAAAAAGACGTGTTCTTGTGTGTGTTTTAGAGAGAGAGAGAGAGAGAGAGAGAGAAAGAGTTAACTTATGAGTGACTTACAAGGTGGGAAGTTTGAACGTGGGTAACATGGGTGGTTAAAGTTGGTATTGGTGTTGAGTAAAAGGTTTAAAAGCTGTGGAGGAACCGGTGAACCAGTGAGCATGTGTCTGAATATCAAAGCCTGAACTTCAAGCTCCTGCCATTGACCCATGCTGAAGTAACCATTAAATCCTAATTGCATCATATCTTCTTCAACATAAAAACAAAAATGGATATTATATATATATCGAGAGAGAGAGAGAAGTTAGAGAGAGAGAGAGAGAGTTACTTGATGTTTTGTTGGAGGATGAAGAAGTAGGTTCAGAAGAAAAAAGATGAAGACCAAGTGACTGTGAGTGTGGAGAAGAAGAAGAATCTTCATGACAGTGGTGACGGAGATCCATTGAGTTGCAGGATGGAGACAGAAGAGATATATATGTTTAAAGTTTTGTGGAAAATTTTGAAGTGAGAAAGATAGAGACAGGAAGTGAGATATATAGCAGGTTGTGGATTGGAATATTATGTGTTGGTTAGCGGGTCGTGTTTATGTTATGTT
Organism: Stevia rebaudiana; assembly: GCA_009936405.2. Taxonomy (NCBI): domain Eukaryota; kingdom Viridiplantae; phylum Streptophyta; class Magnoliopsida; order Asterales; family Asteraceae; genus Stevia; species Stevia rebaudiana. The sequence goes on along the minus strand of WOUH02000022.1, from coordinate 7,576,476 downwards.
ATGTTAAGATTGGTTTGTTTATATAATAAATATAATAAAAAGGGGTTTTATAACAAAAACATCAGTCGAGCCTGTAGCAATGTTGTCTGGGAAGATGTGCGAGTTTTGAAAGTCTCCCACTAGATGGAAGCCTAGAGCACTTGAATAAAGATATTAAGATTTGACAGTTGAGAGATTAAATTTTATACTTTTTAATTCACTTTTTTGGGAGTAAATTACAAGGACGACACATGTAATTTGGTAAATTTCACTCTTGGTTAGGTATAAAAAATTACTCTGATGAAATCAAACTTTGAGACTTTTGTCGAGGGTGTGGAATCCTCCTACGATCTTTTCTAACTCTCTAAGTAATAATTATCATATCCAATATAACTCTCTTCAATCCCTACTTCTCATACACTCTTCTTACATATAAACAAGCAACGGTTTCCTTTTGCTTTCTGAAACCGAAACCCAACCCGTCAGGTTTAACCCTTGCCTATGCGGCACTCAACCAAATGGAGCCCTTGAAGTTGATGGTGAGCCCATTAACCACACCGAGCACCCTAAGTGACGTTATTGCTAAGGATCATATGTATTATAAAGTGTAAAAAATTAAAGTTCATGAGTGTAATTTTAATAAATCGCAAGAACCATTTGAGTTATTTACTTCATGTTTTAACAATCAATGACGTATTATCTTAAAATTTTATAAAGTAATATATATTGAAGATAATTACGTAGACAAATTATTCTTCTAAGCTAGGTAAAATTACATGATTGTATACCTATTTTAAAAAGTTAAACTTGTGAAGTTGATAGTTTCAGTTTTGTAACAAGTTTAAAATTTAACACTAAAATACACTAACTTTTTTTTTGTAAAGAATAAGTAAAATAGCTAAAATATATATTTGAGGAACTAAAAAATAACGAAAAAAATATACAAGGAATTGTTTAGGTAATTTACCAAAATATCATCGAACCGTGACAAGTCAATCGCCATGGTGAAAGAACTAAAATCGGGGCTACTCATATAGCTATAAATGTAACAACTCTTGCTATACAAGTTTCCTAGTCAGTTACGGGAATCATGAAATCTTCCGCACTCGAAAACCCTAAAGACCGCCAAATTGATTTGACGTTTCCTTTAATTTGATAACTAATTAACTCAGAGAACAACGAAATATCAATTGACTGAGTTTGAATAGCTTATTTGATATCAACTTTATAGTGAACAGATAAGTATCACACCCAAATACTGATTTTCGTTAAAAATAGAACTGGATGAATATTCTGTTTAGAATCGGCATCCGAAGTGCTGGACGAGGGTCGACATCGTTTAATACGTAGTTTAATTAAACAAGGTATTTTAGTTAAAGTTAATCACACTAAGAGACTCCCAATTGAGTATTATGGTAATTTTACCAAAATTAATATAAAATTTAATAAACGTTTGCCTTAAAGTTGGATTGTAACAAAATGTAACTAGAAACATATATAGAGTTGATATTAAAAAAATTTAGTTACGTAGCTTGTTACTTGTTTACCTTATATTTCAATGTAAAACATTTATATTTTATTATTATTAAAATGTAACATAGGGACGAGATCTTTAATCTACCTCTAATAAATCAATACAAAAAATGTCACATAACTTTTTCTCATATTTTTTCATTCTTTTGATTATTTAAATTCATTAGATTAATATTTTTAATTCTTTTATAATTTTTATATTATATTAAACTATAAAATAGATTTAAATCTGTTATTATCTAATTAAGTATTTATCTTATATATTTAAAAAAGTAAACTACATTTTTTTATCCATTAGGTTTGCAATACTTAACAGTTTTTGTCCATATTTAAAAGAAACGGTCTTTAACGTTTCAAGTTTTATCAATTTTCATCTGTAACGTTTCAAGTCTTAAATTTTTTCATTCCTAGCGGTTCAACTCTTAACAGTTTTCTTCCATAACCTTTCAAGTATTAACATTTTCCGCTCCCAACATTTCAGGTCTTAACAATTTCGTCCCTACCTAACATTTCAGGTATTAACAATTTTCGTCTCTAACGTTTCAAGCCTTAACAGTTTTCTGTTAAAGGTTTAATGACAAAAATTGCTAAGATTTGAAACGTTATGGACGAAAGCTATTAAGGGTGGACTAAAATTGTTTTAAGTCTTGGAAATCTTAGACAGGAAAACCGCACTTACTCTATTTAAATTTTAAATTTGACGTTTTTTTTTTAATTTGTATAATTATTAACTAAATTTAAAGAACATGTATTAAAAAAATTTCTAATGAATAATTTTAAAAATTCAAAGCATAATTTATAGTAAAAAATGTGTCACACATTTATTCTTTTGAGTGTTTACAACATAATAACTTAATATAAATATGAAGTGATCCAATGATAAAATTTTAAATGTTGATTATGTAACTTTGTGTAACACGGGTTTTAAGCTATATGCGTATATGTTATGGAAACTATAATTTAGGAGGTTATGAACTTTTACATTTTTTAGTTAAGTTAAATACTTCTTTAAAATAGATAAAACCTAAATCGGCTCATATGTTAGGTGAATAATAAATAACATATTCAATACGTCATCCGGGCTAAGTTCCCCAAAACATGAAATTCGAGCCGGAAAAACTATAAAATGAAACAACATATTGAATAAATAACATATTCAATACATCTTTGTCTCAACCTTGTTTGTACCTCTATAAACTAAATATACATTTTAATTACTTGTGGGCGCTGTTCAAAAAAAAAAATTACTTGTGGGCTTTTTGGTCCTACCTGCTCTAATAGTTCCGGATAGATTAAATATGTTCATTTAGATACGAAAGTTTTTTATTCCACAACAACAAAAGCATTTTTCACTCTTCCATATACTAGTGGATTTCACTTGGGAAAGAAAATGTTTCATACTAATGGATTTGGGTCCATAACCATGGGTTTCGATGCACGAGATCTTGTGGCAGTTACCAATGAGTCCCTATCGATTAGTATTACACAGAATAAATCAAATATAGATACTAATACAATTAGATCCGCTATTCATAGACACATTTAGGATTTGCGATCTCAGGTAAGATCGGTCCAGGATCATGGATCATTTTCTATCAGATAGGAAAGGCTGTAACACAAAATGTACTTTTGAGTAATTGCCTCATAGATTCTCAGTATTTGTAATGGGTATTCTCTCTTATAAAAGTCGATGGTTCATATCTTACGATAGCCACCTTTGGTGAATATAAGAGTAGATTAAGAGTTTAAAGAAAATCATTTTAAATCTTTTTCTATTTGTATCTCTATAAAATGAATATACATTTTAATTACCTGTGGGCATTTGGTCCGATTGTATGTGTGTAATGGGTGCTCCCTCTTATAAAAGTCGAAGGTGATATCCAGCCATAGAAATGTTGGGTGAATATAGGAGTGGATTAAGAGTTTTGAAAAAAAAAAAAAAACATTCTAATTCTTTTTTTGTAAGACATATCAATCATACTCATTGGAAACCAATTTACATTATGTTCTATCGCTATCTTATCTAAAAGACAATGTGTCTACATATTGAGTCAGTCCCATAACAGTTGTGTGCCATAGTCAATAGCTAGATATGAATAAAGGGGCATGACATACATATGATGAGCTACAACAATGGTTAAAGAGCCTTACATATATAGGTTAAGAGATAATAGTGAAAGTTTTCACAAAATTATGCTTTGAGTATTTAAATTTGATTCTCCATTTTTATACTCGTCTATAAAATTTGATTAATTAATGTAGTTTGCATACCGTATATCAATATCCATTTCTAACTTTAAATTTCAAGTTTCAAAAATAGTGATTCGCTAAAAATAGAGATCCACTATTCATCATATGAGCACTCACAGTAGATCATGTATTTTCTGTGAGGGAGTCCTCTAAAAATTTGATGTTTTGTTTAAGTAGCTGTGATTAGATGAGAGATAAAAAGTTACTGTTAACCCCTATATTTGATGAAAAAGATAATAAACAAGTGTGATAAAGAAGTAAAAATGGAGATGAAGAAGTTACTGTGAATGCTCTAATCTCTCTACTTTACATGAATGTATATAACATAGAAAAAAAAAAAGATAAAAAATAAGTGTTTGTAAGTGAAATTGAGATAAATTTGAAAAATGAGATGCGGTAGGTTTAAAAACAATTAAGATAAATTTGAAATATTTAGTTAAATGATGTGGATAGAGATAAATACTTTACTCCGAATACTCTTACCACTATACTGTATCTGATCCTCCTATGTTTGTATCTGGTCCTCCAATATATGTTGTAGAGGTATGTGTGCTTATTGTTGTTTCAAACATGTCAGCACAAATCAACGTTTATAGTGATACAAGGTTATTAAAATTTTAGTTTTTATTTCAAATTTAAGAAATTATGGCCATGAGAAATAATTCATTCACCATCACACTTCACTTTTCATCCTTAACAAATGATTTATGAGTTAGTTTTTTACGTTAGTTTCTTAAGAAGGGCCATTTTGCCATTTGTATAAAACAAGAAAAAGAAAAACAATGAAAGTTACCTAAACGGCTTTGCATTCACATCGTTGGCACGAGCGAGGTGGGGATGATACATTTATTTTTATTTTTTTTCAATCAATCATAATAAAACATTTTACTGTCTTACCAATTTACAATACACCACTGCACCCTCTAACTTTTTACCCACTTAGGCTATGCGTAGTGGTAAGGGGGTGGAGAAGGTGCGAGTTATGACGTGTCAGTGCCACGCATGAGAGAGAAGGGTAGTGGAAAATGGGTGTAATGGGTGAGTGGTGAAGAGAGAAAATGTATTGATTATTTTAATCATTGATTTTTTTTATTCTTTTAATTTATATAATTATTAAAAGTAAAAAAACATCTAAATATAAAAAACATAATTAAACATTCAAATATTCTTAAAAAATACATAAAATAAATTTAACAAACTACATAAATATAAAATCAAACGGGTGGGTCTTGCATGGTACTTGGACGGTTGCTCCATGTCACACCCCCTCAAAAGACGTTGCGGAAGCGACTTCGGGGTTCGAGGGTGCGACCTTAATCTGGTCAGTAACACATGGTGACATCAGAGATTTCATTAATAAGATAACCATACATGCCCGGGTTCCATCCAAGCACCTG